>CAKAOH010040653.1:0-47295 GCA_916701665.1 Sebastiscus tertius | reverse complement strand
ATGAAGCATTTCTTGCAGCAGCAAACTGCAGATTTTAAACTTGTGCGTAGCAACGTATGAGAGTATCAGTTTCTTAACTTTACATTTTTAACAAAAAGAATCACAAACTACTTCGTCATTTAGGACAAATGACAGCATGTGGCAGCCAGGAGGCAACCACTGGTTCTGACTAGGGATATCACGGTACCAGAAATCTAGTAGTCGATACCAATACCAGTGAATTTCCACGATTCTCGATACCAAATTCGATACCACGGTAAACAATAAATCCCCTGTACCTTCAACCTGCATTATTTCTAATAGCCAGCAGGGGGCGACTCCTCTGGTTGTATAAAGTCTCTGAGATAATGAGCCTACTTCTCTCTTGATTTATTACCTCAGTAAACATTGTAAACATGAGTTTATGGTCGCAATCTCTAGTTTCAAGTCTTCTTCAATACAGCATGATGTTCATTTAGTAAATGATGGTCCCATTTAGAGTCAGATAGACCATAAAGCAGGGGATGCTTTAGGGCGGGGCTACCTGGTGATTGACAGGTTTTCACAGTGTGTTTTCACTTCATGAAAGTTAATTGTAGCTCCGTCCTCTTGTTTCACTTCTGGTTGCAAAAAAACACCATGGTGACGGCCAAAAACCAAGATGCCGACCGCTAATATGCCGAACTCTAGGATTCAAAACCGTGGTCCACAAACCAACGGGTGACGACATATTTATATTTTGGCTCAAACCATATGATAAGAATCAGAGCCAGGATTTTATAACAACTAGATCCAATGAGCAAAATTGGAATTGGAATCGCTGGACTAACTGTAAGTGATAGTTAACAGAGCGTGCAGTCTGTGTGTATGTGAAAATGTAATGAAGACACCTTTAATACAGATGCCACGAGAACCACTGATGCTACTTCGGTACCGAGTCAATGCCCAAATTCTGAAAAGGTGACGGTACTGGTTGTTCCGGGGCTTGATACTAACAGCATGTAAAAAGCATGCAGTAAAGTCACATCTAGGGGACGCACCCTATTTCTTCCCTGATAAAGCGACATTGTGAACAACTAATCTGTGATGCAATCAGCAGGACAAACTCTATTCAGTAAAAATGAGTATTGAGCAAAGGTAAATTATAACGTTATCATGATGAGTTCAAATGTCATTTAATTTAATCTTCAAAAAAATCCCAAAAACGTCCTAACACTAGCTCAAAGTGTTTGTTTTTTTGTTTTGTTTTTTACCGTGTTATCGATCGGGCATCGACAATCATGGAATTTCACTGGTATTGTTTTGACTACTACATTTCTGGTATCATGACATCCCTACACCTTATTGCAGTTAGTTTACTTCATTGTACCTACATGACTCTTTGTAGGAAATAAAACATGTTACTAAAGTTACTACAACTACTAAAGGAATATCTTATCTTATGTTAAGAGTTTAGGTCTTTCGTCACTGTTTGACTTCATTGATGCTCAGTGAGGTTTCTCTGCTGCAGCCTCATTTAAAGTAGTCAAGGCCATGTGTTACAGCTCTGTAGATCCACTGCTGATGAGTGGTCAGGCGTAATGGAGGCACTTGATAAAACTGATAAACCTCCCCAGAACTGTCCAGGAAACTGAGAATATTAAAACAAGTGTTTTGTGTCTGTGTAGGTTTCCGAGACTGGGTTCCTAAGGAGCTGCAGCGGGTCGGCTGTGTGGAGCTGCTGAACACAGTCCAGAAGAGGGTGCGACCCAAACTTCATGCCTTCGGAGGCATACATGAAGGTACATGAGGACAGTAAAAAACCAGGGTCAGAGGTCACGAGGGTCTGGGCTTCATATTGACATACAGAGGAGTCAGACCTCTGCTGACTTTAGGTTTTTATTTTAGGTCAGTGAGTAGCGTTGTCAGACTATGAAGGACGAAACCTGCCAAAATCCAAATTAAATGAAGCCCCCTCATTTGCATTATGAGGCAGAAATGCATAAAGAAATGATTACAGAAATAAATACATTTGGGGAAATAAATAAGGGGTGAAATGCAAATGGAAAATCGTGCAGAAATAAATAAATTAATAAATACATAGTTAATTGTAAATATAAATTAAATAAAAAATAAATGCAAAAAAATATAAATGAATAAAGACATAAAGTTAATTATAAATATAAAATAAATAAAAATAAATGCAAAAAATATAAATAAATACAAAATAAATGCAAATATAAATAAATGAATAAAGACATAAAGTTAATTATAAATATAAATTAAATAAAAAATAAATGCAAAAAAATATAAATGTATACAAAATAAATGCAAAATTATAAATAAATAAATAATAAATGCAAAAATATATATAAATGAATAAAACATAAATGCAAAAAAATATAAATAATAAATGCAAAAATATATAAATGAATAAAAAATAAATGCAAAAATATAACTAAATAAAAGATAAATTCAAAAATAAATAAATGAATAAAAAATAAATATAAAAATAAATACATTTAAAAATGATTAAAAATAAATAAATAAAGGGAAAATTAAACAGAAGAGTAAATAATTAAGGGAATTAATACAAAGATAATTTATGTCACATTTTATCAATTAATTAATGGCTACATTTATTTTTGATATATGTAATGACATATTTATTAATTTACCGAGTCATTTATTTATTTATTCATTTATTTTATATTTTGGCATGTTCCGTCCTCCATATCAGACACGGTGGCTACCGTTATGTCTAGCTTTGTACTGACTGACTGTATATCCTCCTTTATTCTGGTGACCCGCTGGAAATTTTTTCTAGTGTGTACGATGGAGGGACGGTGTCTGGAGAGTACACATGTAGAAAAAGGATCTTTCACCAACAAAGGAACAACATACAGCCTGCTGTCTGTTTGGGCTAAAAAAAAAATATTTTTCCGAGTTCTTCCTTCAAAGAAATTCTAACCTAAAATTAGTGTTCCTGAAATAATTAATTCATGCGTTGCATAAACATATTTCTTTCCCCTTATTATAGTAATCCTACTACATACAAATTACTTTATTTCTTAACATTAATGGCATTATTGTGTCTCCATCTTCAGCTATAAGGAGCTTCAGATTAAGAACTGACTCCGCATAATCATTAAAGTCATTACATCCCAAAAATCTCTCATCCCATAAAACACTTTTAAGGAAGTCAAAGAAAACACGACATTGTGTTTAACGGCCAAAACCCAACTTATATGCACATAATTCACCCCTAAATAATAATGTACTTATATTTAATCCAAGCTAGTGCTGAGACGAGAGAGTGGAATAAAGGTGATAAATGAACACTTTAAAATTCATGGAAAATACTTTAAAGTTGAGAGTATAAATTGCTAAAGTGAGTGAAAGAAATCGGGTCTATTGAGCACAGAAATGAGAGATTTGGTGGAATAGTTTATGAGGAAGTTCCTCCCTGCCGGTTCACTTTGTGAGGTGATTGAATGTTTCCTCCTCCTCCTCAGGCTACGGGATCATGACAGACGGCTACACGACGTTCATCAACGCGTCGACCTGCACCGTCAGCTTTCAGCCCACCAACCCCCCCATCGTGTTTGACCTGCCCAACCCCTCCAGCTCCTGAGACCAGAGGACGGGGGAGGACGGGGGGGAGGACGGGGGAGGGGCATGATAAACTACTTTTTTTCTATAAATATGTCAAGTTAAAAAAAAAAAAAAAATCTTTGTGTTTCTTTGCAAACTTTTGGTCTTCTCCAAGCTGTTGTTGAGTTTGAGAAGATTTGGAGACGTGGGGTGGGGTAGGGGTGGGGGGGGAGGAGGGTGGAGAGTTTGTCTGGGAGGGTTAAAGGAGAATACCGGTGTTTTAGTTTTTTTCTAATTGTGCCAACGATGCTGGTTTCCTGCTCGAATTTCAGTTTTTCTACACACAGTCAGCGTAGTTGCAGATATCAGGGCTCGTTTTCCTCCTTTTTTTCAATCTCTGAAAATAAACTTCCACAGTGACATAACCCATGAAGAAACTTCGTCCTGATTTCAGCATTTTTATATCAGCGGTACTCAGTGTTGCGCTCCACTTCCTGTTAATCGCCTGACAGCCACAGGAGGAGATGCTAACCGGGAAATAATCCCTCCAAAATACGTTGCCTTAGTGCAAAATAGAAGAGAGGGAGAGCAGTGACAAAGAACATATATCGCCACGAAGGGAAAGTCAATTATCCGTTCCATTGCGACATCAGCCCCCAGCAGCAGAGCTACGCTTCCGGCATTTTGTACTGAAAGCGACGACCAGACGCCAGTAAAACGTCCGCTTCAGAAGTGCCATGCAAAAGTAAAACAATATTATTTCTATTCTGTTGTCATATTCTACCGAAATGGCCTGTGTCGAACATTAAATATTATAAATATAAGTCCAAAATGGCGGCAGCAGCTGTTTGGCCTCTTTGCTTCTATACTCTTCGGCGGTGATTTAAGACCATTTCGTTTCTGGATCATGACGTCATTAAGTTATTTTCATCATAGCAAGCTCATTTTCTTGATTTCACCAAACAATATTTTTGTTTTGTTACAGGAAAATACTTTATATATTATTTGGCATTTCTGACATAAGCTATTCATTTTTTTTTTTATCACAAAAATTACAATTTCATGATCACAGGAAAACAAAACATGAGGAATATTTACACTCTTCGTTAATTTGGAAAGTTTGTATTAAAAAAAACAAGTGTTAAATTATACATAAGTATGCAATGCAAAATGAATTTGTGGGGAATGTAAAACTGAGCTATGAGTGCCGGTATTCTCCTTTTTCGGAGGGATTTTGTGGTTAAACAATCTTGCTCTTGATAAATATTGGTCAGATCTGTAAGATAAATAATGCTTTGTGAATTTGTACAATTTCTTTATGTTTGGTTTGCATTGGCCGGACAATGAATGCCATTGTTTTATGTTGTATCATCTGATATTTTGTGTTTAGGTCTTTTTTTTTCTCGTCAGTTCCTCTTTTCTTATTGGCTGACAGGGACGCTGCCTTAAACTAGCTTTAATGTTCTCAGCTAGAGCCCCACTCTCTGCGAGCTCAGAGAAAAGTCCTTATTTATTTACCACGCAAAATAACACCTGACTAACACCGGGACAGAAAGCTATCAAATTACAGCCCCAAAAATTACTTTGTAACATCTCACTATGGATTATTGATCTAATTTGGAAAATGTATGTATAAAATATATATATATATATATATTATATATTCATGTTGTAAAACATCTGTACTAAAAGTTGTGTTTGACGAAAAAAAAGAAAATCTGGTGCATTTTTTTCTGTATGCGCCGGTTTAATTGACCCGTTTCTTTAATGCTCCCATCAGACGTTTGTTTCATGTTTTTTCTATCGACTCTCCCGGTAGGGTAGACGTTCATTTTGGATGAGAGAGAAAAATGTGTCAGAGTCACAATCCAACAGGTGCTGGTTGTTCCCAACAACACGCCTGCCTAAACCTGGTAAAGTTGTCCTTTAAAGTGTAAATCTGATAGTATTTGTGTTTTATTGCTTTCTTTTTTTCTAATTTTGCACTGAGTGTAAATGCAATCTTGCTAGCACAAAAAAAACGTTGCCAATAGTTGTCTCAACTTTGCCGCTGTAAATGCTCTTTCCGTGCTCTGTTCCGCTCTCGCTCTTTCTCTGATTGTATCCCTCTTCATGGAAATGTTAGTTCTCTCTTTCAGTTTACTGTGATATATTTAGCTGCCTTTATATGCAAATAAAATTGCAAGATTTTTACTTATCAAGTTCTGTCTGTCGGTTTTTAATCTTTAAATGTGACCAGTCTTTCAAGTCCATTTAGTCCTGAATGTATTAATCTAACTTTGAGTCTCAGTCAAGTTCACACTAACTCTATTTTAATCACGGAAAACGGAGCATATTAAAAATCTCCAAAGACGTCGTATTGCCTGTACAGTGGCCCCGAGGTGCAACACACAGAATTAAAAAAATAATAATAATAATAATTAACAAAACAGGAAACCGTTTTCTGTTTCATTAATTGGTTTTCAGTCTCAAGTCTTGGCTATGGAGTCCAGGGTTAAGTACTACGCAAGTCATTATGTCCTCCACAAAATCTAATCCCATTTGTATTTTTTAAACTGAATTAACAGTAAATCTACAGAAATAATGAATGCTTAATAATAAATTATTAGTTTGACTTCAAATAACCGCTACATTATACTCTTTTGACGTTAGCAACATTTGCACGTCATGTAAATATTGATGTTGTTGGTTTGGACCGAGCGGTGGACCGAGCTGTAAGCATGCTTGGCCTACTTATGAGAGCCATTTGTATGCTTATGTCTAAAGTAAATAAATGTATACTCATCTGCACAGCCCGATGTCCCAGCAGGTGTTTTACCTCTACAGGCGGAACACCTGCTGGTCCTGATTGTGCCGAGGCCAGAAGAGCAACATGCTTTAAAGTCTTGACCCACAGATGAAGATAAAGGCAGCAGCAGCTTTTCCCCGCTGGGACTGTGGAATAAACAACATGTAAAACTTTTTGCACACTGTTGACCTCTCCAGCTGTGAGGTTTATTTGAAATGATTTGATGATGTTAGAAGAGCAGCTAAAATGGTGGCTTAGTTGTGGAAGTCTGCTGTTTGATTGTATCAACTACTGCAAAACTAAATCTGCATCAGCTAGTGACGTTAACAGTAGAACAATGTGGTATTAAACTCATCTTATCACTTTATTGGTACCGTCAACAAGGACACACCTGACAAGGGGATCAACGTTTCTTAAAGAGCAGATATGAAGGACGTTTTCAACCGCATTAAATGTGCCGATCGATTATTAATTGAACATTATCAGGAGGGTGAATTCAGCTATATTGGGACCGTTTTTGTAATTCTATCTTGTGATCACGTTCTGGTCGTCAATTATAAAAAATAACCCAACATATGATACATTTCTGAATTTCTCAAGGTCTCCACTTTCTTTATGGGAAGAAATTAAGGGTGTATGATATTTTTACAAAGCATGACTAACCAAAATGTCCTAATTTAAAAAAATCTAAACATAATTTCAAAACAATATGTTTATTTTGGAACACTATTACATCATACCTGTTTGCATATCATTTATATCTATAATATATTAGTTATTCAAATTTTATAACCATATATTAAAATCAAGCTGAAGCTTATGCCATTTCTCTTACATGTTCGATGCTGACCACATCATCCCCCCCATGGGCTTCCATAGAGAGGTGAAGTCCCGCCCCTTCCAGTGGACCCCATGGGACCTTATTTCGTATAAATAAATATGAATGGTCAACGAGAGAGAGATGAATATTTTTTTTCATCCCATTTGAATTGCGCCATGAATCACACATATGATGTTTGTACATTTAAAACATCATTTAGCATGTCAGGAAAGTGGAAGTGTGTCGTAGGTTTGTCGTAGTTTCATTTATTTTCGTGTGAAACCGCTCAGTGAACTACATCTCTCGTCTCGCACTATATACGTCACCAACGCTAGCTAGCTAGCTAGCTAACTTAGCTATGACCACGCACCAACAAAGGTTATCTGACCTGAAGTGTTTTATCCAGCGGCTCCTGGTCTGATCATCTGTGTGATTCATAGCGCCATTCAAACAGGATCAAAAAATCATTTGCCTCCCGCTGTTGACTACCAGACATATTGTTTCTGAAATAAGGTTCCATGGGGTCCACTCTACAGCGAGGGGAAAATGCTTTGACTTACACTTTTCAGGGCCGAGAACAACGCTGTTTTCTTCTGCTGTCCCAATTTATCTGAAGTCACCCTACAATTTAAAGAAGCTTTGACAGATCCCAAACTCCGATCAACAGATGACTCAACATGCTTCAGTCAGCAGGAGAGAATAAGAACGGGGCTTGTGTTTCTCCTTCTACTTGTTATCATCTGAATATTCACAATGTTTCGGCTCCAGATCTGCATCATTTCTCACTGCTTTCATCAGGTTTCATTCCTTTTCAACACTGGCCAGCACAGATCCTTCTTAGGCCAAAAATAAAATGGGCTTGAGTTGCGGGGCGCCTTTGCCAGCCTTTCCCACCAACCCCCCTCTCTCATCGCCACAACATCAAAGCAACCCAACCAATTAACTATTCCCCGAAACGAGAGCAGCAAAGCATCGCCCCACACCCACCAGATCCCCCTGCACATTACCATAATCCAGTCTAATCATATTAACATAGGCCACAGATGAGCAGGAGGAGACACGGCTGCTCCGGCTCCGCTCTGTTCCTTCAACCTCTTAGAGTGGGTGTGAATGCATACGGGCTCTTTAATGCTGCACATGTTATATCTCTGCAGTCCTTTTAATAGATATAGTCTGCACTTATATACTGTAGTCCTTTATTATAGCCCTGTGCTCCCTCACATGCTACATGCTAAACATCTTCCTCTTAACACACCAACAGCGCACGTTAACATGCTCGATGTCAACATTACGTGCTAACTGATAGATGCTGCTAACAAGCTAATATTCCAAATGTTACATCCTGAACTATATGTCACAATCTTGTTCTGTATTGCATGCTAAATATTTGCATTCAATTCAATACAACTTTATTAATCTATGAAGGCATTTGATTTAGTAAAAAAAGTACTGTATGTAAGCAAGGGAGCTGTTTTGGGATACATTGGACTGATGGTGCAATTGTTTTTGTTTTTGTTTTTTTAATAATATGAAATAAATAAGTCATAATGAAATAAGAATGATGAATAAAAAATAGTCCACAGGGCACATTTTACAATACATTAAATTGTTTCATGTTTTTCATGTGCCACACTCTCATGTCATGCATGGAAACATATTAGTTGTACACCTTAGTAGTAAGTACAATTTTTCACACTATGGTGGCTTGTAGACACACTGGGGACAGATATTGATGTTTAAAAGACATGGAAAAGTGCATTTTGCATAATAGGTGACCTTTAAAGGGACTGTTTGTAACTTCTTACATGTATAAATCACCCGAGTCGGTGTCCCATGCGCGCTCGCGTGTGGCTACGCTGTTCAGACTCAGACTCCAACACAACTACAGTGAAGCACCAAAACCTCTTGGTTGTATCTAGTGAAGCCCGTCTGTTAAACAGTGTTGGCCGCGGTCGGAGGACGCGGGGGAGACCGTAGCTTTGGTCTCCAGGACCAGAGTCTCTGCTCCTCTGCTCCTCTGCCTGCTTGCCTTCACTCAGCTCGCTCCACCTCACGTGCATGCTGCACACTCCACACTGCAGAAGAGTTAGTTTAGCTCTGAGAATATCAAGTGAATGTTCAGTGGACGTTTGTGCAGAAATAACTGCTGCAGCTCCTCCAGACCAACAGAGGTTTCCCGTGTCTTGTGAAGTGACGGGGCTCCGCAGAGAGAAACGTTATCGTCTCCGACCAAAACTCCGGCGTCTCCCCTGTTCCCTCCGGCCGCGGTCGGGAGGCTGAGGCAGGAAAAGTCAACACTGGGATCAGCATTGATTCATGGAGAGACCTTGGTCTGGTCAGCTAACATTACTGCCAAGCAGCTGAAATATAGAGTGATATTGTGCTTTTAGCTGACATGTGTCGCCTCACTGTTTTGAGCGATGCTCCTTCATGTCTATGTAGAGCGAGCGCGAGCTCGCGGGTGTCACTGTTAACAAGCATTTCTGATTCTTACAATCAGTCCCTTTAAGTAAGATTTGGAATGCAGGACTTTTACTTGTAACAGTATTTTGCCACTGTGGTATCACTACTTTTACTTAAGTAGGATCTGGACCTTAAAGGATCTGAGTACTTCTACTTTCCCCACTGGCTAGTTCAGATCAGTGTTGGGCAGTAATGTGATTGCTGTTTTCAGTAAGTAGTGTAAGGGATTACAATTTGAAATTGAGTAATTAAATGATAGTTTCTGATCCCAGTGACACACACATATTTGGGGTTTAGTCACCGTCTTACTGGGAGTTAGATACAGGGTTGATATCAGCTTTGCATTGCAAAAGTAAAGCAAATTACTTTTTAAATGTTTGTTTCTGAGTAATTATTAAAGTAGTATAACCAGGGTCTGAAATGAACCTTTTTCCTCACCTGCCACTGAGCAGGTCACTGAACATTTCTACCTTTCTTCATTTTTTTTGTCTGCCACTTCTGAAATCTAGGTAGAACGCTTTAAAATTGTAAACACTGACTCAGTGGTATCAGACTGTAGAATTATGGAATATATCATGTAACCTTAATCCATGACTGTATTTGGTAACACTTCATTTTACAGGTCCACAAATCTCATGGTAATTAGGTGATAATTAGTAAGTTACCTATTTGAAATTTCTTTGGAATTACTGCCAAATTACCCCAATATTTACCTCAAAATGTATCGACTGTATGACTTTATTATTAACATGATTTAATAATTATATGCTAGAATAGTACATAATCATTAAAATAGGGCCCTGAGGTGCTGCTCTTCATTGGAGCTTGAAAACCAAAACTAACAGAAGACACTTCTGATCACCTTTGTGACTTATTGTCAACACAAATGTAACCTGGTAGATGATGTCATTAATGTCATGATTCAGGGAGTTCTTTAATTTCAAAGAAGTTATTTGATAATTATTATCTATTTACCAGCAGACATGGAAATAAAGCATATCAATTCACTTTGTATTCTTTTCCTGGAAATGTATTAAATAAATTACCAGCTATTGAGAAATAGCAGAATATAATTATTAAATAATGTTTAGAATAAAGTGATTTTCAATAAATATATAGGCAAATATTGGGGTAATTTGGCAGTAATTCTAAAGAAATTTCAAATAGGTAACTTGCTAATTATTATCTAATTACCATGACATTTGTGGACCTGTAAAATGAAGTGTTACCATATATTTAATTTAAGCTTTAAAATTGCTTTTTAAAAATAATATTTCTTAATATAAAGAAAACCTGTCTGCCATGGTGGCAGGTGACTGGAAATGTTCACCTGCCACAGCCAGCATTTACCCTGGATTTGGCAGGTGGCAGGTGCTAATTTCATTCCCCTATGTATAACTACTATTTCAATGAGTGAATTAATGAGCTTTAATGACTAATTGATCAAATCTTTCATGTAACTTGCCTGGTTCAGATTAGCATGTTAGTTACGTAACCTAAACTAACCTGAAAGGCATAATTCACCGACAAAATGACCATTTGTATATCAATTCCTTTAACATACTGGAATACTAATACTGTATTTTAAACATTACATAATAAACTTAGAATGCTAACAAGCTAAACGTTAAATGCTAAATGTTTGCAGTGTTGCCAGATCAGATTGACAGTGTCCAGCCCAATTCAATAAAAACCAGCCCAATCGTGACCTTGCAGAAACCTGTGTAAAACAGATATATATATATAAACACACATGCACAATAGAAAACACATCCTAAAAATACAAAGCTTCATATCTACATTAAATAACCAAAGTTATTACACAGCTTTGTTGAATACTTGATTCTGATTGGTCAATCCCAGCATTCTACGGTCTGTTATTTCTTTGCTATGTATAACAGACCGTTGCTATGGTTGCAGTTCAGATGTCAGACTCTGGAGGACCGTTTTTATGTCAGATTATTGATTTCTTCAGTAAGTAGCCGTGTAATAAGCGGGATAATGTACAGCTAGCGGGTCATTGTTGTGAATTAAACCCCTTCAGGGCGATGCATTACCCCTCGGGGTTTATTTCATAACAATGACCGACTCGCTGTACATTATCCCTTACATAAAATGTTAGATACATAGGCTATAGCAACCCACAAAGAGTGCAGTCAGACAACTAAATACACAACTTCCCATGTCAATGATGATGAAGGTCAGCAGGTCCTCCCTTATCCCAAAAGACTGAATACAACTCACATCAGTCAAATATTTCTCAAATTAAATAATACTGTATGACTGAGTGAACACATCGAAGTTTACTGAAATTTGTATCTGTGTTTTTTACCATAAAATGACAGCTTGTTTGGTAATATTGTTTTCACAATATTTGCAAAACCCCGCCAAGTAAGCAATAATGTACAGCAAGTCGGTCATTGTTGTGAAATGATCCCAGACAGAGTTCTGCATCGCTCTGAAGGGGTTTATTTCACAACAATGAGCCGCTAGCTGTACATTATCCTGCTTATTATCCCGGTGCTGTTGGGTGTTTGTCAGGTTAGCCTTCGTCTGCTGCTGATGGATACGGGGCAAGACACGGTGAAGGCTGACGGAGTCTGAGCACCACATCAGCCTGTGTGTGTGTGTGTGTGTGTGTGTGTGTGTGTGTGTGTGTGTGGGGCTTACTCTGGTGCCAGCACTCTGCATGCAGTGTTTATATGGACTTAATTGCCCGCCAGTGGTATTATTGTAATCTGGAGCTCATTTGGCACGAGTGCAGTTGGTATGAAATAATTCTCTAAATGGGAGTCATGCAGCCTCATGCTTTCCATGCGCTCATCTTCCCCATGTGGCCTTATTTAACATCTTTTTACACTAAATGTTTTAACATGACATTTTTCATTATTTGGGGGTTGCTTGAGGACAAGATTTGGAAATGGAGATAAATAAGCTCCTGAGCACTTTTATAAAAATCAAAATAGAAACACAGTATTTCCTGACAGAAATGTGAATATACACCGTTCGTATGCAAATCAGGCACGCATTAATTTAGTCAGTTCCAAATGTAAAACTTGATCAAATTAAATTGAAAGTTCATTGGCTAATTGTTGAACTTTCCTAATTATTTTTCAAGTTAATTATTTCCCCTGCAGAGTGGGTTGATGCCGCCGTTTCTCTTTACATCCAGAGCTTTAAAGGAGCTGATTGAACTGGAAGAGAGGCGACCCTCCGACCCCGGCAACAATACGTGATTATCACAAGTGGATCGACTGAATGACGCGAGATGATTAGTGCCTCCGCCGTTTCTTTACATCTCCACAACAGACAAAAGCTACGTTTGTCTAATGGTATATAATTTACCTCCTTCCTGATTTTCGCTCTCCTGTCTCTCTCTTTTCTTGTAAGCGCCTCATTGATTAGTTTGTGTGGAGTTTAGAAAATTACCGTGATTACAGGTGTTGGCCAGCATTGTTCCATTATTCACCAATCAAGAACGTTGCTCAACAGACAATCAAAGTCCTTCACAATCGAACACGTCAGTGTAGCTTCTCCTCTGATTGGAAACAAATGATAAAATACTGGGCACCATTAATATGTTAATTAGTTCGGACATCACCGGAACACATAATTAGATGGAAACATTCAGCTTTTATTGTTCCAGAGTCTACAGAAATTGTTCAATAATAAACATGTGGATTTAGTACTAGAGGTAGGAAAGTATTGCAGAAGTAGTTTTAGTAAGTGTGACCAAATTACTTCACTCAAAGGACAACGTACTTGTTTTCTCTGAGCTGTCAGCGAAATCGCAGTGAATCTGTTGCAGGTGATGTCGTGAATATAGAAGCAAAGAAAGGTCGTGACATTTTAGATTTGTGAAATCTAATCACTACTGAATCATTAATACTGAAATCTAAATACCACTGAATTTAGAGCACTCGTCACATTCTTCCTCTCCAGCTCTCCCTCCAGAGTCTCGCTACGTTTCCACTCCAGCCCCGTTCATTGCCATTTCTCTACCTCTCCACCAGGTGCACTCAGGCTTTCCCACCTGTCCAAGTCACTTGACTGCCTGCCCGGTCTCACCAAATGGCGTATGAATGACACGGCAATTTCTAAGTCATCTGGTGTGCAATAGCAACACCTTTCTTGCTTTTGGTATGCTATGTGTCATGAGTTATTTTCAAGTTACATTAGTGACGTCTGTGACGTGTTTACCGTCTTTTACATTGTTTTCGTACGTATTTGACTTAGTGTGTGTACCTGTTTCAAGCCCAACCATGATATTTTTCCGAAACCTAACTAAGTGGTTTTGTTGCCTAAACGTAACCACGACCGTTTCACGGTAACGACACGAAAAGCCTAAAATGCTTTGTCATCCTTAAAATGTTATGTGCTATTTATACGTCTTTGCATGAGCTCTGGTTGGACTGCCACATTCAGCCCATTCCATTCAGAAGTTACTCTGCCCTGCCATTCCCGTTACCTGGGGGATGTTCAGCACCGTCACAACGTTTATTTAAACGGAAACGGTGGTGCGTTGAACACCCTGTTGTGTTACTGCAAGCGTTCCACCGATGGCACCTGAGAGGGCCACTCTGCGTTCTTTTCAAAGAATTTTCGGAGCCTGATGAAATCTGTTTAAATACGTGTTTAATGCTACAAAACACACCGGATGGTACAGTCACTGTCCTTGCTGTGCAGAGTAGCAGAGGACATCCCAATCAATCGAAGGTGTATGTGGAAACTGTCATTCCTAATTATAGTGATCCAACATTTGCCTTGCATTTCAGGATGACAAGGCAAACATTTTAGGTGAAGGATAATCCACTTCTTACCTTGGAGACTATATGAGCTAATTATTTGATTATGAGTATTAGGCCTTTTTATCGCGGCGGGGTTTATGTACACCTCGCTGCCCATTGGTGGAAATACTAAATGAGAGAAAACATACCTCAAAGCCTGTTTTACACCGTTTAACATGACGTTCTACTCAGAAACCGTAGCAAAACAGTGCACATCGTTTTCAGATTGAACATGCCCCTGATTCCCCCCTCCACGCCTCCCGTCCACCTGCTCACCTGTTCTCCGTTCCCCTCGTAAGCCCTGTCATTGCTTTTGAGTCTCTGATACCCTGGAAACTGTAGCTGCCTGTCTACCTGCCTGCACCCTTCCCCTGCTCCATCCCTGTTTGTCGTGGACCCCTGCCTTGTTGCTACTATCTGCATGTGGCTTCTTTCCCTGCTGCCTCACACTCACCTCTGCGACATCATTCAAATATTTTACTTTAAAAAGCATCTACACTATCTATAAATTCACCATCTAGCGTAGACTAGCGGTGTTCCGTACACTTTTCGCCCTTCAGTGCCACGCCAGGTAGCATTCCTCTGTTGTTAAGAGCCAGACAAGCTCGTTTGTGTTCTCATTCTCCGGGGGAATATCCATCAGACAATCTAAACTTTGACTGATGTCTTTTGGACCAATCATTTTTGAGAAAAGTGGGGAAAAGTTACACCTCCGTCTGTGTACGGAAGATAATTAAGCTTAACGGTGTTCCGTACAGAGTGCATAACATGATTTAAACTGCGATTAATGAACATTTTAAATGTCAAAATATTCAATTGATGTAATAAACGTTAATTTTATTGACCTTTTATTAAATAACACTGCGTCCATGTTGACAGAGTTGCTGCTGCAGTGCCAAGTAGTCAGTGCGCACCACTGATGTTAAAAATGCCCATTTCAAAGCATTTATTCGACAAAAGGTAATATATTGAACAAGTTGTGATAGCATAACAATCATTTCATACAGACTACAGAACTGTGAGAAGCATAAATTAAGTCTAAAAGTACATTTTCACTGCTCTAGTCATCTCCCCTCTCAAGCTGCAGTCAGGACTGGAGGTTCCCCTCTGGGTGCTGTGGGTGCTGTGGGCGCACGGTGCGCACTCACATTAACAAATGGAGTGGAGGTCTCTTGCTTGAATGAAAGAGGGGGAACTGAAGATGACACCCATATAAATTTTATGCACAACCTGGAAGTATTTATTCAGCGATCGGTGAAAAAAGGTCATCTGTACAGAACACGGTTAGTGTACAGAGTTAGAGTGCGTTACTATGTGAGTTCATGTGAATGTCTGGTGTTGTTAGTCGCTCATCTGAACTGCTCTTTCTTGGATCATATGACTGACGTAACCTGATAGAACAGATGTTTGACTGTCCAACCCGTCCTCATTCCCTCGGCATCAAATACCGACGCTTTGCAGCGGTCGGAGATGCACCGGGTTTTCCATTAACTACAATGTAAACCCATCCATGGCAACAGTCAACGCTCAGAGAAAGTGCTTTCGACGAGGCTTTCATCCAGGAGACCGCTGTTAGTGTCCCGTGTGTTACGTTTCACTTTCACTTTACAATCAGCTGATCATTCGTGTCCCGTGTTCACAACATCCAGTCACATTTTCACGGTAAAAACGTAGTCATTTTAAGCCCGGCCATGTCGTTTTTTTCCCTAAACCTAACTAAGTGGCTTTGTTGCCTAAACCTAAGCAAGTGTTTTTGTTTAATTCACAACATTAAGCATGTGTTGACTGCGACCAAAAGAGTGACGCCAAGGGGTCTGACAGAGTGACAGTATGTGACGAGTTGGGATGAGAACGTGTTGGACTGACTGCTGTTCAACTTTTTCATCCTAAATTTTGGTTTCATCCTGATTTTCACCCATTCAATTTGAGCAATTTGATTTTTTGACTTGACTCGGATCAAAAAACGACCAATTGACTGTCAAATAGGTTGATTATGATTTTTTGAATACTTGACACTTTTTTTTCACAATTTTCTCTCTGGATTTGTTAGTTGAAAAGAACAATCAAAAAAAGTCAACCTTTTTTAAAAGTTTTTGAAATGACAAAACTTTACAGAGGAGAATCCGCTCCTGGTGGTCACCGTTGATTGAGCAGCGTCTGTCCTGGTCTTAAGTTGACGTAGGATTCTCTTCATTCGCTCTTTATACCCCCGCTGATCCAGAGTTCACTCCCTTCTCTCCATCCTCCACCTCATTGACAAGACGTTGTGCTCTGTGTAGGAGGCTCCTCACCACTAAATGACGTTCCCATACAACAAAGCTGCATTGTGAACTATGTTTCAAGAGACACGTATTTTGTCCCAGATTAGTTAGGACAGTTATTGATTTTTTTACGTAATCCGTTTCTAATCATAATCCAAAAGTCTGTGTAGGGAGGAGGTTGAGGAGGTGGATGGGTCAAACAAACACAGGGCTTTTCCCAAGGAGAATGCTGTTCGTGTCCCATGTGGAACTAAAAGTCAACGGTTACTTATTTTAATTTACGTTCATAGCTTAATATCGTGAGGAACACAGTCATTTTAAGACAAACAATGTTTTTTTACTAACTCTAACCAACTCATTTTGTTGTGTTTTTTGTTTTGTTCTTTTTTTTTTTTTTTTTTTTAATTTACAACATTAACCACGTGTTTAAAACTGAGAAAATACGTTTCCCTCAAAACTTAATTGAGAATGCAGTTTAGTTGTACGGGAATGCCATTATGTTGGAAACAGAGTTGGTGGTGATTAGAGCTACAGAAATGGAGTTGTACTTATAAATTTAGTGGTGAAAGGAAAAGTAGAGTTGCTGACGTAAAAATTGCAGTTAATGCTCTGACCACTTGGGCTCTCTCTCTCTCTCTCTCTCTCTCTCAACCCAACGTGTCATGGCAGATGGCCTCCCACCCACAGCCGGTTCTGCTCGAGGTTTCTACCCGCTAAACAAGGAGTTTTTCCTGGCCACAGCGCATTCCAATGCAATGCTCTTGCCTGATCTCTTGTTGGGTCTCTAAACTATGGTGTACGGCCTAGACCTGCTCTATATAAAAAGCATCTTGAGAAAACTTCTGTTATGATTTGACGCTATATAAAAATAAATTGAATTGAATTAAAAACATTTTGAAACAATATCACAAAGCTAAACTTGTTGGCTACCTGACAACATATATGAGGAATCCTGGTTATACAAAAGCACAAATAACAAACTGGTGACTGGAGGAAGCTGCACAGAAACAGGTGCTCCACATTCAACAAAGATTCATCTTAATTCAAGGTCCACTAACTAGCTTTTACTCGAGCTTTAAACTGCATCTCATGTTAGTAAAAATCCACAGTGATAAGTGGACCTTGAGCTAAGAACGTTTTGTCAAACCACTATGCCCAAGGTCAACAATTCATGCTGAACACCATGTTTCACAATGAATCCATACATTTGCATTGAAAATGTCTTTTTCTTCTGAGTTCCTTTGTCTGTGGCTCATCGTACAGAAAACTCAGCAACAGCTTCAGCTTTCATGTCCATTTAGTGAAAATCAGGTGATTCTCAACAGTGGAGGAAAAAGCTTCCAGGAAGTGGAGCAGCAGGTCGATACTACGCTAGACGTAAACAGGCAGGCAGACACCGTGAACAGCAGTGCGGTGCAGAGGTCAATACTTCATTAATGTCTGATTAATGTCTTCAAGCTGATTAATTCAATTGAGCCCTTTATTACACTGTGTGTATTAATAGGAGTGAAGGAGTCTCTCAGCAGGAGACGCTGGCTGCCATATGGGGGAGCATTATGGCAGCGTTGGCTGGGAGCGTGCAGGCACAGCCCAGGATGCCAACCGCAGCACCGGGAGGGTCAACGGGGCTGCAGTGCCGGGAGAGGGTTGGCAAAAAGTTGATTTAAGAAAAGCAAGTGTTCCCCAGCCTGAAGCAGCTGAGGCAGCTCAGCCTGAATAAACCATGGAGCCGGAGGTACATTCAGTTTCTTCTGTCCGGTCTAGTGCAGCTAAAGGTAATCAGTTCTGGTTTTGGTTCTGCTCACAATGTGTTTGGGATAATCTTATGGTAAAATAAGAGAAAAATGGGAAGAAATTGTACAAAAATTCCTTCAAAGTCACAAAACAAACTGTAAAACGTCCCAGTACTTTTTTATTGGAGTTATTTTTCATCCAAATGTTTAAAACTGAAAATAAATACTGCTGAATTCCCAGATTTTTATTTCTTTAATGAAAAAATTCTCGTCATTTGCTCATGTACTATACTGTACTTAAAAGTTTAGTGTGTAGAATTTGGCTAAAACTAGAGGTGAAGTTGCAGATTGCAACCAACTGAAACTTCTCCCAATTATGTGCCAAGTGTGTTGGAGAACTATGGTGGTCGACGCGAAAAATGTGGAACCCCGACATGTTACACACAGTGTGTAACATTTCTGGGGATCTATTAGTAGAAATGGAATATAATATTCATAACTATGTTTTCATTAGTGTATAATCACCTGACACTAAGAATGGTTGTGTTTCTGTTATCTTAGAATGAACCCTTCATGTCTATATAGGGAGCGGGTCCTCTTCACGGAGTCCTCCATGTTGCTGCTCCATGTTTCTACAGTAGCCCAGAACGGACAAACCAAACTCTGGCTCTAGAGAGAGACTTTAGAGTTTTTGTTACCTAAAGGCCACCGTAGTTCTCCGACATGAGAAGTGTGGTAGCGTGAGCCGCAGAGTACAAAACCATGGTACCGCCAGCTACCGTCTGATTTCTGTTGCTCCTAAAGTAGTGTTATTATGGTATGGAGGTCCTCTGAGCGAGGAGAACCGCGTAACCACGGTTTTGCACTCGGCAGCTCAGGTTACGTCAGTCTTGGAAAGGGAAGAATGAGCGGAGGGGTACTCAGTTGGTTGCAATCTGCAACCACACCACTAGATGCCACTAAATCCTACACACTGTACCTTTAAATACAATTCTGAGATACAGTACTAAGTATTTCCATTTTATGCTTCTTATTTCTTAATTTTTACTAGGGGTGTCAAAGTTAACGCGATAATAACACGTTAACGCAAATTTGTTTTAACGCCACCATTTTCTTTAACGGTACTGGCATCATATGAAACTATAAAACCTGATGAATCCATCAGTACCAACCATGTCATACTAGCTTGTCATGAAGGAGGTTAAATAACGCTCCAAACTTACGCAAAATTTTGTTGAGGAAAAACTGTCATGTCCATTTTCAAAGGAGTCCCTTGACCTCTGACCTCCAGATCAGTGAATGTAAATGGGTTCTCTGGGTACCCACGAGTCTCCCCTTTACAGACATGCCCACTTTATGATAATCACATGCAGTTTGGGGCAAGTCATAGTCAAGTCAAAAATGTAGGAAAGCACTAGAAGTAAAAAAGGGAAAAGAAGCAAACAACACCAAAAAAGTAGAAATGAAAATGGAATTTTTGAGTTTTTGGTTTCAATAAGGTGAGTTCAATAAGATTTCTCCTTGTTGTTGAGTTATTTAGTTATTTCTGAATTTCAGGGCCAAACAAGGAAAACAAAACACAACAAAAGTGACTAACTTCCAAGGACTTCCAAGGCATTTTAACAAACCCAATACACTTTTTAACCAGTAATCTTGGCGTTATCAGAAAAATGCTCTTATTGAGTCTGGAGTAACACAGCAGCAGTTCAGTCACACACAAACGAGGTAAACACAACCTCATTTCTGGCACCACAGCGTTTCTTTGCAGCAAACAAAATGAAAAATGTATGAGATCTAACAGCGTCAGAGTATCTGAGGAGGATTTTTCCTTTAATCCTGAGGAATTTCTCCTTCTGTCCTGTGAAACAGTCTGTTGGCGCCAGTGTTTCTTCTTTACCCCGATGACGCAAACCCCTGGCACACACACACACACACACACACACAAACACACACACACTCAGGCTCACTCAGACGCACTACAGCTGTTATAGTTGGCACACGGTGTCAATTGTGTTTGCCCTGGGAGTTAACAGCAGCCACTCGACATGAGACGCCGCCTCGCCCTCGGCCCCTCTGCCTTCACATGACAAAAGATCTGTTTCTATCTCGGCGATGGAGGCTTAATTGAGTATGATAACCTCTGTGTCACAGTTGTTTATCCAGCCGCTCTCCGTTCTCCACCACGCACACTGAATTTCAATACGTTTGACCACAGAGTGTAAAAGTGTTTGAAGTCTCCATGAGGTGAATGAAGTGTTTTTTCTTGAGTAGCTCTTAACAGCGTAAATGCTGCAAACCAGGACTTGAAAGATGCATGCAACAGTATTAACAGACGTTAAAACCAAACGCTTAGTAGAAACCTTGTTCCATGCACACATTTTTGATTTTGAGAAATCGAATTCAACGGCAAAGCAGCAACAAATTAGATAAAATGTTCTAATGACACAGCAGTCATTTTTTAATGCTCATTTAGTTTGGAGTTGGAGCTAGATGAAATTATCGCCTCTCCCTGTCTGTGTGAGCTCATAAAAGAAGCCAAAGATGTCCAAACTGGAATTCACCTCGACTGTAATGAATGACCATTAGATACAGAGCTATACAAGCAGGAGGAAAAATCCACCATAACATGGCTCCATAATAAAAGACGTCATGTTCTCATACACTGTTCATAACTATACCTAAAAGCAATGCACTATAATTCACCAACCCGGTCTCACAGGAAGGCGTATAAATACCACGACATTACACGGACATTCCGCCTGTCAGTAGTACGCACTTTAGCTTTTTCGCATGTCATTTGTACACCGCTAGCGATTGAGACCATAAACTCATGTTTACAATGAATCTATACAATCAGACTTCTATACAACCAGAGGAGTCGCCCCCTGCTGGCTGGTAGAAAGAATGCAGGTTTCAGGTACTTCAGCAATGGCTTCACTTCTCAGACAGTTAGTTGCCGACTACGGGACATACGGCTGTTTCGAAAGTGAAAGTGAAACTTAATGTTGTGAACACAACATGGGACATGAACAGCGGTCTTCTGAATGACAGCCCTGTGTTTGTTTGACCCATCCACCACCCCTCCCACTGTCCCGTGTGGGTTCTTGAGGTCTTTATACTACGTCACCACACTTCCGGAGCATTTTTTATTAGTGTTTAATATTGCTGCGGATGAGTTCACTATGTACCGACGCCAAAGGGTGCCTCGTGTCGGTATCAGATGCCGAGGGGCATGACAAAGTTTTGGTATTTAACGCCCTGGACATCAGAACAGGCTGAACATATAGAGTAGTCCTCTCAGCCATCGGACTGTATCAAGCTTCTGTGGCAAGAGATTCAGAACTTTTGAAAGGTAGTGTATGTTATACTGTTATCATGATCATATTCATCCACCAGCAGCCCACACAGGACTGTTGGCCCTTTTGAATATGCCACACGAAGTTGGTGGTATCAAACTTACAGCACAGTTTTCTGAGTAGAAGTCTGAAAAGTCTATTAATTGCTTTTTTGTGTGTGTTGTGTCTCTCAGGTGCTGATCAGAGTATTCAGCTGAAGGTTGGCGTTCACCCGGAGCATCTCCCCTCCTCTGTGTCTCCGTGCTGTGGCCTCGAGTCCACGTTTGAATCATTTAATTAGCCACGATTCTTTTTTCTTTTCTTTTTTTGTGACAAGCCATGTAGGTGCACGGCCTCCCTTAATTGAATGGCCTTCTGGGTAATTACTGTCTTTGTGAGCGCGAGGGAGATAGCAAGGATATCCCCTGTCTCCTCTCAAACGGAGGTGAGCAAGAAACTTGCTTTTCCTGGTGTAAACATGCATAAATAACTCCGCTGTAAGTTTGCATTCAGGTATCTGATCTGTGTATTTGGTCTAGAATCCAGTGTGAAGGATTTCGGGGGATCTATTAGCAGAAATAGAATATAATATTAATAACTATGTTTTCATTAGTGTAAAATCACCTAAAAATAAGAATAGTTGTGTTTTTTTAGCTTAGAATGAGCCCTTCATATCTACATAGGGAGCAGGTCCTCTGAAAAATGGCCAAACATAATGTTTAGAAAATAAATGAATAAAAATACATACATAAACAACATAACATAATGGAAAACACATCACAAACGTCACAAACGTAACTTTAAAATAACTCAACACTGGGACACGAACACCGGTCTCCTGGTTGAAAGTCCTGTGGTTGTTGGACCCGTCCACCATAAGCGATCTCATTATTTATTCTACGTGACTAGCTCTGAGCGTAATACGTTCACATGGATGCATTTGCATAGTAGTCAGCACAAACTACATGGGGTATACATGACACATGACACATGACACATGACACGGCAAAAGCAACAAAGGCGTTGTTATTGCAGGCGAAATGATTTACAAATGACTGTGTCACTCATATGCCATTTAGTGAGACCAAGCAGGTTTCTACAGTAGCCTAGAACAGACAAACCAAACACTGACTCTTCTCACTTGCAACAAATACTGGCGTTTGATCAGTGCTCCTAAACTTCCTGTGAAGATAGAACTTTATTTTGAAAAGACATTATTTTTTATTAAGCGTATATAGACATGTCGTCCCTGACACGTCCAAACTGGCGCTAGAGGGTAACCCTGAGCATCATAGTCTGACGACGAGTGGCACTGACCAAACATCGGTATTTGCTGAGTTGGGAGTGAGAACGTGTTGGTTTTTACGTTACCTGAAGGCCACCGTATGCTCTTTGACGTGCACAGAAAGTGAGTGAGTGGAGGGTCTTCAGTTAGTTGCAATCTACAACCTCACCACTAGATGCCACTAACTCTTTCACACTGCTCCTTTAAGCTAGTTAGTTTATTTGTGGGAAGCTGGTGGCAAATATCAAGCATCTGCTTACTGTCCGTATGATGTATCCTGAACCGGCAGAGAAGGTCAAGTCGCCTTTGTTCTTTGACTAATTAAATCTCCAGTAATTACGGCGCTGCAGAGGATGTCAGGAATAAAATAGATGAAGAGAGATTCAGCAGATCTATATGAATGCAGACAACATTCATCACATATTTCATAGAGCCACGGGGTTATGGGGAGACAGAGCTCATTCAATAGCAACAGAGAGAGCAGGAGCTCAAAGGGCTGAAGGAGCGTTCATCATTGTTCTTGTTGCTATGCAACTCACTAATTAGCCTTAGCTAGCTAACCTGATGAAACAAAAGGGATTGGGTTATGAAGAATAATAATGGATAAGAGGAAGGAAAGTAATTGCTCTTCTTTCTCCTGATGTAGGAGCTCCTCCTGACCCCAGAGGAAGAGTTCAAGGTTACATCTGCGTTGAATTTGACCTCCTGAAAATGTGAGTTGTGTTTTCTGTGTTTCTATCTGGATGATGATTTTTCTGTCAGCGGACTTTCTTGGTATCTCTGTTTGAAGTGTCTGATTCTTTTGATGTCAAACAAAATGTAAAAGTTTGTCGTTCTGACACAATATTTTACACATCCCTGAGATAATTGTTCTTTCTACTTGGTCTACTAACTTCCACGTTCAAATCAATCCTGTAAAAGGAAGGGAAGGAACCCATCATATTAATGTGTACAACCAATAATTTGCTGCAGAAATCTGACTTCAGAGAGTTAAAGTCTCCTGGCGAGAAAGTCCAAAAGATGACAGATGGGATTGATTTATCGAGTACACAATGACAAATACTGTTCTCCTGTAGGACACGGGCTCTATTTATCTTCATTTGACTTAATCTGCAGTTTAAACCTCTGAAAGTGACATCAAACCTCTGATGAATAAAGGCATAGTGAGGGATCAGGGGAGGAGCAGTAGGATGAAAACCTTTGACAGACAGCTCTGCACTTTACCTTCAGTGAAACTGGTTGTGTCTCCAGTGGCAGACGGGGAGGAAGGACGGGTCCAGAGATCTCCCTGACATTGACATCTGCATTTACTGCACCTAGCAGCCTCTCTGCACACTCCCTGACCTATTTCCACGTATAAAACATCTAAATCGTCAGCAGTAGTGTTCACTCTCTGTTCCACTGGATCAGTAGAATCACAGAGACACTCACACAGACAGCCACATATATTACACCAGAGAATCTCCTAAATATGAACACATCAAATTTGTGTCCCTTGTCAGAATTCCTCATCTTTATACGACAACTCATAAACCCAGGGAGCGGATCTGGACTTCATAATCCTTTAGAAGAGCAGGCATATTCATCAAAAACCCTTTCTACCTCATTCACAGTGTAGATATTTAAAGGAACTGTTTGTAAGAATCAGAAATGTCTTGTTAACAGCGACACCTGTGTCCGTTAAGTCAATGAAAGTCAGCGTCCTGTTGCTCACGCTTGTGCTCGCTCTACATAGACATGAACGAGCATCGCTCAAAACAGTGAGGAGACACACGTCAGCTAAAAGCACAACATCACTCTATATTTCAGCTGCTTGGCAGTAATGTTAGCTGACCAGACCAAGGTCTCTCCATGAATCAATGCTGATCCCAGTGTTGGCTTTTCCCGCCTCAGCCTCCCGACCGCGGCCGGAGGGAACAGGGGAGACGCCGGAGTTTTGGTCGGAGACGATAACGTTTCTCTCTGCGGAGCCCCGTCACTTCACAAGACACGGGAAACCTCTGTTGGTCTGGAGGAGCTGCAGCAGTTATTTCTGACCAAACGTCCACTGAACATTCACTAGATATTCTCAGAGCTAAACTAACTCTTCTGCAGTGTGGAGTGTGGCAGCATGCACGTGAGAGGTTGGTCAAAAGAGCGAGAACGAGCGCGGTGTGTGAGTGAAGGCAGGCAGAGGAGCAGAGTACAGCAGAGACTCCGGTCCTGGAGACCAAAGCTACGGTCTCCCCCGCGTCCTCTGACCGCGGCCAACACTGTTTAACAGACGGGTTTCACTAGATATAACCAAGAGGTTTTGGTGCTTCACTGTAGTTTGTGTTGGAGTCTGAGTCTGAACAGCGTAGCCACACGCGAGCGCGCATGGGACACCGACCAGCAATGATTTATTCGTGTAAGAAGTTACAAACAGGCCCTTTAAAGAATGAGTGCAGACAAACGCTGCTTGACTACTTTGTGAATAACTAAAGGCCAGCTAACCAGCTGTTCAATCAGTCCCATAGGCAGCTGCAAGATGACATGCTATACAGTATGAAAATGACAAATTATTATTTTACGCATTAGATGTTATCACAATCTTCTTCACCTTCAAGAGAGAAGAAATGTTATATAACTGCTCGAAAGCCTTTGCCACTCACTGAATGTAACACTGTGAATGTCAGGTGACATTATATTACTAGATAGATAGATGTTGTTTTATAAGACAGTATGACAGATCTCTTGATCATTTGAAAAAGATTGAATAATTAATTAAATAATCACAGAAAAATCTTGCGTGACATTTGTTGTCAGATAATACAAGCTTGAAAAGCGCGAAGGCTCCGCAAGTTGTCGCAGCGCTCGGCTGTGCACCTCTGATTTTTTGTAAATAGGCGCCCACCACAATAAGATAAAAGCAAATAACTTAAATTAAGAAGTAAAATAATTAATTAGAAAGACGGGACAATTTTTGTTTTGAAATGCTTTAACAGCAGGAGGTCTAGAAATCTATATTTGAGTAAATATAGCCAGCCAAATCAAATTGTTTATAGGATATTAAACCTTCAACCTTTGTTTCTTTATAATACATTTATTATTTACAGGGATTGTTTAAAGGTGATTAAGTGTGTCCATGAATATGAATTTTTAGTGAATTACAATTCCCCTTGAGGAGTTTGGTTTATGGCATTTTGTCCGCAACACTTGTTGACTTCTTGCTTCTCAACAGAATATTCTGTTTGTACGCCCTCTGGCGTTTCGGAGAATACTGCAACGAACAGCACGTTGAGCATAAACGCTGTTTTGCGTGCGAATGCACTGTGCTGCTTCGGGTTTCCTACAGAATATTGTCGCAAAGTCTTATTTCAGTCATTGCAAGTGAGTCACAATGTCTGCCTGGTTTTATTTCCCTCAGTCTGCCCCTCAGTCCCTGTCTCCAGCCACATTCACACCTCCCCAGGTCCCTGCATTCTCCATCCTTCCACCAGGTGCCCTTTGACTCTCCCACTTGTCCCACCTGCTCACCCGTTTCCACTTCCCCTCATCTGCCGTATAAAACCAGCCCATTTCCACTCAGTCTCTGTTAGATTGTCAATGTAATCAATGTAATGTCATGCTTGGCTTTCCACCAATCTGTACCTGAATCCTTACTGTACCTGTACCTGCCTATCAGCTTATGCACCTTCAGTTTATAGATAAATCCCTCAACTGTTCCAGTCTGCCTGGACTATCTGCATTTAGGTCCAATTCCCCTGCTGCTTTGCACCCACACAGTTTACTCCCTTTCTCTCCGAGAGTTAAATGAGAAGATGAACACCACTCTAATACAGCTACAGCCAGCCGCCCAATAGCTTAGCTTAGCACAAAGACTGGAAACGGGGAAGCAGCCAGCCTGGCTTTGTCCAAAGTTAACCAAACCTGCTGCTGACAGTAGCTTCATATTGACCACGCAGACATGAGAGAGATAGCAATCTTGGCAAGAAAACATGTTTATTCCAATATGTCAAACTATTCCTTCAATCCTCTACTCACGTTTTGCTGTTGACTTACATGCAGGACACAACAAAATGGAAACCACGTGCGACGGCTTTTGTTTGAACATAGCCTACTTATTGGTATGGTATTGGTATGCTGAAACAACAACATTTAGCAAGCTGCTACCCAGAGCAAAGACACAGCAAGTCCAAACAAATGTATGCCGGTTGTAACATCTACTAGAAGGTGAAGATGGCATGGTTTACAAAATAAAATGGATTTCACAGTAAGAGTTAGGAGGGTTTATTTCATGGATGTATTAAGAGAGCTGGATACAGCGTGGAGGCTCCTGGTCATTCCTATGAGAGTTGCTCAGTGGAGCATGAAGCCAAAATGGCTCGACTGCCGAGTGATAAAGTGCCCGGATCATTTGACGATCTTCCTCATCCATTGGGTCCAAAGAGTAGTAGTAGTGTTTCCTTTAACTCCTCCTCCCAGTCCTCGCTCCAGCCTCGGTCTGGGTCTCACTCACATGAACGGAGGAAGGGAAATAACTCTGGATTCAGCTATTAGTGTGTTTTACAACTTTTAGGACCTGATGATTTAAATAAGGGCCACTCTAGTGTTCATACTGGGAAGTTGATTAACCTAAAAAAATCATCCTCTGAGTTACATACGTCTCTTTCCCAATGTAAGTCTATGGGATAAAGTCTTTTTGGGCCCAATGGCATCAAGAGACGGACATGGAAGTTGTAGTACCGCCGTTTGGCTGCTATGTAAAATTTGCTTCAAAGCCCGGCGCTCGTCCTGGGGGCCTATGGCCTCCAATGGTAGAGAACTGAAGATGAAATTTGGAATGATATTATTGGACCAACGCAATGTCAATATTGTTTTCTGGTTGTTGATTGGCAACCACGTAATTTTACATGCTTTGGCCAATAACAGATTAGCATGAAAGAAATGAAGTACATTAAATTGATATAAGAGATCCCATCCTAAAGGAGGACAGCCTCTGCCTCCACCACCACGACCACTCTCTTGGCTGCCCTGCAGGTGTCGCTGTTGAAGCGTTTAAATCAGATTTTCAATAATAGAATAATTTTTTCCAAAGAAGAGAAAAAGATATTTTATAAATGATACTGAGATTTGGTAATGGTTTATTTCCACCAATTATTCGTTTTTTAATTATTTTGATCTCCCTCTTGCCTCTCAAATATAGAGTAGGAGCGACCTCCTCTGCCTCTATGAACCAGCCTCCTCTGATACCAGCAACCCAAAAAATCCATTTCAACCTTTCTTATGTCATTAAGAATGAGGCTCACATACCCAAGGCCACTCAAGCCGATCTCTGATTGGTTGGCGGTCTTTGTTACTCGCAGCGGTCCTTTCCAAGGGCACAAAGGTCAGGCTTGAAAGCTCTCATTGGTAGGAAAAAAAACTGAAATGATGAAAGAAGGGCAACAGGGAGAGGCTACAGATTGATGGTCTCCAGTAAGCAGACAGAAAAGAGGAATCGTGTCCTGGGGGAGAAAGAGACAAATGTTGAAAGAGTTGTTTGTTGCACTGATTGAAAGGATTGTGGAGTTGACAGAACATTTGGTGCACGAAGTCTGCTTGCTGCTTCTGTCGCCTGCAACTGGTTAGTCGCTTTAATGCCTCCTTCCTGTGTGTATTGATTCAAATTATGTGCAAAAACACACACGAATATGCACGCATGCTGGCAAACACAGACACACAAAGACACACGGAGATGCTCTTCTCTCTGAATTTGACATGTGTTTTTATTAAAGTAAGCAGCTGCTCGATAGTGCTAAGGAGTAATGGGGATTGACTCTGGCATAATTATACAAACCCCTGCATGAATTTGGTCCAAATGGAAGTTGAACACTTAACCCAGACTAAATGCAGAAGGGCAGATCAATGCTGAGGGGCTTTTTTTCTCTTCACTTGAGCAGCAGCCAGCTCTCTCCAAAACAGGACATTTACATATGCAATGCATCTCCTTTAAGATAATCACAGGAAGGCAAGAGCGCTGGCGCCACGGGAGTCAGGTGGTGATACATCACAGGGCTTTAAAAATGAAGATGCATGTCTGAAAAACCCTCTTGTGAGGGAAATATTAGGCGTGCGTGCATACTCAGAAACATGCAAACACACATTCTTGCATGCATGAATACAACCCATTTCAGGCTAAAGGCACTATGGAACCAATTGAAGTCCCACATCATGAGGCCAGAAGAACAACAACCCCTCTCCTGTTAAAGGCTCACCACCCCCAACATCATCTTCAACTAGAAATCAATACCTTTAATCCCCGTCTTAACCCATATGGTGCCCCCACGTAAGATGGATTTGGATGTGATTTATTCAGCTTTATGTTTTTTTTTCTTGTCTTTTATTGTACGTGGTGTAAATGTAACTAAATGTACTTCTTTCTTCTCTCCAATTTGGAATGATTTAATCCCTCCACACCGTGATCCCTGTCCCTGTGGAGGGCCGCAAATGCCAAGACCAACCAGTAAAAATCAGCAGTGCTACGACACGGTTGATCATGTTCCCTCTCTGACTTCCCACCTGTCCACTCAAATCCACGACCGAGACGGAGGTATCCCTGTAGGAAATCGCAGCCGAAGCATAGATGTGAAGATAATAAAGCTGGATACAACAGATTCTCACTCCCAACCCATCAAATACCAATGCTTTGTCAGTGGCCCTACGGTTCAAACTATGGCACTCTAGGCTCCCCTCCAGCGTCAGTTTTGGATGTGTCGGGGACGGCGTGTCAGTTTCCACTCAAAATAAACTTCCAGTGTATGTTTACTTAGTTTTTAGGTTTAATTAAGGAACAAAAGCACTTGGTAAGGTTTAGGAAATGATCGTGGTTTGGCAAATCATGTTTGAGCAGGTTTTGGTTGAATACAGGTAAACCATCTGTGTGGAGAGCAAAAGAGGCGGAACTGAAATGCAATCTGAGAACCAGTCTCAGCTATCTGGCTACTTGTGAAACAATCCGGTCGTACACGTCGTCTCTCAACCCTCAACTCCAGTCTCACATCTCAAGTTGCTAATTGGACTGCAAACACTGAGCAGCGCATGGAGAAGGAAGACATGTCCAGATATCCGCTGGCTATACCGGAACCCCAGAAATATAGTCCCTTGACCCCAGAGGTTTATCTGTCTTCAGACCGATAGCCGACGGGTTCCGATATCGGGATTAAAATCGGTATGTTTGTTATGTAAAATAAGTACACTTGTTACATAACTGCCGTTAGTAAAGTATGGAAGTTACATAACAAAACTACCGTCAAATAAGTCAACGTTGATTTGGTTTCACACGGGACATGAACAGCCGTCTCCTGGGCCAAACACCTGCGTTTGTTTGACCCATCCAACCTCCCACACCAAGGGGCACTGACCAAGCATCTAAATTTGCTGAGTTGAAGAGAACAAGTTGCTGGATAAGTTACAGCGAGTCAGTCCTTGATGCCATTTTAGCACCAGTGGTGGCCAACCGCGGTACTGCTTCAAAAAGCTTTTTCCCAATAAACCACCATTCCACTGCAAACAAGGTCAATTATTACCCTTTGTATGATGCATTTTTATTCGATGAAGATTTTAGATTTGTAAAAGAACAGCAATTTTTCTTTGTGTGGGCCACACAATGCAGAATCAAACCAAAAAGTAGAAAAACCTTTTTGGCCTTCTCCACGACACCAACACCCAAAGGTACTTCTTTTATTTTGACTCAATAATTAATCAAGACATTGATACAAATACAGAATCTTTTTTTTATTTTATGGTGCAGATTTTTGACACTGTTTTCTCACAATTTTGATTTGCCCAGTTCCCTCTTAGGCACTACTAAGGGCCAGGTTATAGGCTACTAGGAAAGAACTGTTAGCACTTCTCTCTGGTTTGTTTATAGCTGTACAGGACGGCTACTTGAAGGTGAAGTGAAAAGCCGGCCGCCATAAAGACGGAGGAGACGCAATAATCATGGGGATAACATTGAAGAGGGCTAGTGAGAGTTCAAACCCTGCTACAGCAGGCCAATTTCTGCATGAAGTGGGTGTGAATGTTGAATGGTCAGTTTCAGAAAGTTACACAAATGGTATGACATGATTGATGTTTTGCTAATTGTGACATTATGACACATTTTGCAGTGCTACAAGTGAATATTCATCAAGAAAATGCTGACAATGCTTCATCCTTGGCAAAGTGATGTGGCTTTGTAGGCCAGTTCAACTCTTTAGATATTAATAACCCATTTAGTAATCAAGATATGCAGCACACAAGGCCTCTCCGTCAGCGCAGAAGCCACAAATGCAGTGTTACAGCCACTGTGTTAAGGACACGGGAGCGGGCACACTCTGCCTCTCTTTTGTCTGGCCCATTGACATGTAAATGTCCTCCTGCTATAAGGCATCAGCAGAGAGCAGTGAGAGGGAAAAAAAATACTGAATTGAAATGTCAATAGTAATTTTTGGCATGCGAGGGACATCTGAGAGTCAAGGGCGGCCTCCCGGGAGAAATGTAAAAAGGAAGAGAGAGGGAAGTACTGAATGTGGAGGGAGGACGGTGAGAGAGAGAGATGGAAGATGTAATAGAGGGGGCAGATAAAGTGGAAGACAGTGTGATGGAGGAGAGGAAGAAGGGGGAGTAATAGCAGTCAGAAGGTGAGCTGTCAGAGGAGAAGCAGGGCAGGGATGTAGAGAGGGGGGAGGAGGGAGCGAAGGAAGGGGAGAAAGATGGAGGAAGGACGGCCGAGCTCCGGTTCTCCTCTGGGAATCTCTCCCCATCCTCCTCCTCCACTGATGGACAGGTTGAAATACCACAGGAGCCACCTCCCGTAATGACTTGATGAATGAGCTTCTCCAACCGGCCCTCTTACCCCCACCCCCGATACCACCTTCACACCTCCTCCCCCCTTCACACTTGGCCCTCTCTCCATCCCCCATCACAACATCACACACCAGGAAACCGGCACTATCTGCATTTACACTATTTACATACAGCGCCCAGTATGAAGCGTTGCACCTATTTTACTCACAAACATGTAAGTGATGCTGCGAGCAAACTATCAGTCTGATATTTCATCATTTTATATATATTTTAATGCATTTATTGACGTCGAAAGTCACTCAAACCAAACAGTGTTTGCTTTTGCCTGATTTGATTCGTCTTGTGATTCTGCAGCAATAACACTGTGTACTGTGCCGAGCAAAGTCATTAATAGTGGATTTTCTAATCAATGGCTCCGGCTCTGTCTTGTTTGTCAAATCAATGTTGTGCTCTGATGCTGCTTTTATTTGATCTGACATGTCCCTCTGTGTCCCCTGCTGTACTTTTCTCCTCAGACTAAACGAGGGAAAGAGGGAATGTTTCTTAATTTCACTGTTTCACATTTAGAAGCAGTTTTAGAAATGTGTAGATTTGTGAATTTATTCTGGCAGTATTTGAAAAACATAAATAATTTTGTCCTCAAAAACATCCTCCAGTATGTGAATAAATGACTCCAGACGTCATCGCTAACCCAGAAACCCAGGTTCACTTGCAAGCTGGAGGAAAATATGTGAAATATATATATGTCTTTGCAGAAAAGGTCGACTTATTTTCCAAACACTTATGTAATAAAATCATAAATGCTGGCTGACATACTGTGGTGTGGTGTCGCCTCATCATCTCAATACCTGTTAACACGGACACTGAAATAAAAAACAACAGGTACATTCCTGGTGTGTCCGGGCTGTAACTCCTTATAACCACACATTAACCTACCAAAGTATTAACTGCTAGTGCACATAAACATATGTCAGACTAAAATAAAAACAATACGTAAGATACACGAGAATGAGAATGAGGCGTGTCCAGTGTCCATTACTATGCCTAACATTACTGTGGGTCCCACATTAAAATGGCTCAAACTAACATAACATCTTCCTGCACTGATCCTCCAGCCCAGTCGCACAGCTGTTAATGAAATAGTCACGAAATTGAATATATCGGTAAATACCAGGGAGTATAGAGAGCAGCGAACACTGCGTATGAGGATGTCGGGCTGGATGGGTGGGTCAAAAATCACAGGACTTTCGTCCAGGAGACCGCTGTTCATGTCCCATGTGAAACCACAAATTAACATTGATTTATTTGTCACATAACTTCTTTACTTAAGTTACAGTACTTCTGGCATTTCAACTCAAACCGCGATCTTTTCCTAAACCTAACTAAGTAGTTTGTTGCCTAAGCCTAACCAAGTCGATCTATTCCTAAACTTAAGTCGTTTTATTTTGAAAAGACTGGAGTGGAAATTGACACGCGCGTCACATGTTGTAGGAACAAGCACAAAAAGACGTTGTTGAAAGTCGTGCTAAGCATCACGAAAAAAAAGGGAAATTCGTGTCTATGTACACGAATCAAATAGATAAAATTTTATGGCTATTTCACGAACTGCCGTTAGACTGTGTTGGGCTGACGTACTGTGGTGTCGCCACATCATCTGAATTTAGAAAGGAACTTTTATTATAGAAAGGTCTATATTTTTGTGTTAAAATTGCTCAAACTAACATAAAATCTTCCTGCACTGATCCTCCAGCCCAGTCGCACAGCTGTTAATGAAATAGCGACAAAATTTAATGTATTGTTTTGTGTACATAGAAGACATGAATTTCATGCTTTTTTTTCAAAAAATCAATTTGTATGTTATCCACGTAATTGTGAACTGGGAAGTGTAGAAAGCAGCAAATGCCACGAAGGGAGGAGGTCAGGGTGGATGGATGGGTCAAAAACACAGGACTTCACCCAGGAGACCGGCGTTTGTGTCCCGAGTGAAACCAGAAGTCAAAATTGATTATTTGTCACGTAACTTACGTACTTAAGTTACAGCACTTCCGGTGTTATTTTAACCCAAATCGTGATCTTTTCCTAAACTTAACTAAGTAGTTTTATTTTGAAAAGACTGGAGCAGAAATTGACACATGCGTCACGTGTTGCTGGTCATTCGTAGGAAAACGCACAAAAAATACGTTGTTGAAAGTCGTGCTGAGCGTCACAAGAAAAGGGAAATTCTTGTTTATGTACACGAATCACATAGATTAAATTTGATGACTATTTCACGAACTGCCGTGAGACTGTGTTGGATCCTCAGATGTTCACAAGCAGAAAATATTCAACTCGTAAATTATATAATTATCATCTTGTTTTCTCTCTCTCCTAACATATCTGAGCTGAAATATTGGCCAAAATGGGGATGTTTCCAAAGTCCAAGCCCTGAAAGGTGTTGAAAAAATACAAGCGGGTGCAACATGAGGTGAATCCAGGTAAAAGCGTATTGATTCCTTTAATCTATACTGAACACAAAGCAGGAGGAGGAGCAGGAAAAAAGAAGGGTTTTGTGGATGATTTTGCAAAACGGAGGGCTGCTGCTTAACATCAGAAGGAAGTCTGTGACACTTCAGGATATTTCTTGTAAAATGCACTCAATAGTAAATGTGGCTGCAGCTCAGGAGGATTTATTATGGCTGCCATGTTGTGCTTGTTGTCTCTGCCTCTCTTGAATTAGAAGGAGACCAGAGACTGATGTTGTTTACCTGATTACTAGATGATAAAATTCTACACATGCTGCAAGACGACTCAGTAATAACTGATGTGGATATTCTTTTATTTATTGTTGCACTGCAGTATTGTTTAAGACTGGAGGATGCAGGGATGAAACAAATGATCTCAGTTATGTAGTGATCAAACTCTCCATCCTGCAAGCATGAAATATCAATATCAGGTTGCACTAATGTCACAAACATACATCATTTTTCTGGTGCCATAATTCTGTAATTGGATGTATTTGCAGTTGAAACAAGACCTTGTGATGGGTCTGTTTAAAATGTGTTAAAACACACTAATTCCTGCAGGAAAGATCGCTGTTTTCACTTCTAAGTAGCATTAGCTTAGCGTGCCAGCTAAAATGCTTTAGCTACTGTTACAAGAGTTATACAGTGATGCTACAGCAGTCAGGCTGGTCTCATACACTGTTCGTAGCTATACGTATGAAAAGTAATGCACTGCAATTTGTGTATCTCCCACAAAATCAATTTGTGTGTAATTCCCATAATCGTGAACCATGAAATCTAAAGAGCAGTGAACGCTGCGTAGGGAGGAGGTCGGGGTGGATGGGTCGTTCAAAAACTACCAGAAATCAACGTTGATTTGTCACGTAGCTTCTGTACTTAAGTAACGCTATTTCCGGAGTTATTTTAAGCCAAACTATGATCTTTTCCTAAACCTAACCAAGTAGTTTTGTTGCATAATCCTAACCAAGTTGATATTTTCCTAATCCTAACTAAGTAGTTTTGTTGCCTAAACCAAATGAAGTTGTTTCCTGTGAAGATGGAAGTTTATTTTGAAAAGACTGTTTGCATGACATTGACACTGGACATTCGAAGGAAAATGAACGAAAAAGGAGGATTAACTTTTTTGTAAGCTATCATACAAAAACCGTGGTTTATAATGAGAGTACGTTGCAGCAGTACACAGTAAGCTATACGGATGATAAGCATTCCTGACACTAGTTTGTGCAGTTTTATGACAAAGGGGTTTGTGTTTAGCTAGCTAGCCACACATTCTTCTTCCAGCGATGTTAAACACACATATACCCCTTTTCCCACCAAAATTAGCACGTATATGCAGGTTTTTTAAACACAGGAAAACCCGCCAGAAATAAGCAGTAGACTAATTTCCTATTGCAAGTAGGCATCTGTTTTTGTTTTTTTTTTCCTGATGCGTCACGTTCATGTAGGAAAACAGTAAACAGTGAAAATGTTACCGTGGTTACTTCTTCTTTTAGATCTGTTACTTATTCAGTCGCTCTTCAAACTCTCAAACCCGAGTTGGTGATTGTAGGAACGCTGGAAAGATGAGAGTGAACGGTTGAAAGTGTGTTTTGATGATCAGTGAGGTAAAATGACTGTTGTCTGACTGGAGTCTGGTGGCTTTGAGGAGCACATATTAATTGTATGTCTTGTATGTTAATAAATTCTAATAATTGTCCAAATCCCTGTTGATTATATTTATTATATATTCACTTCAACATGCGTCACATAATATCGCACCGATAAAGGGGAGAAAGTTAGCGTGTCCACCTGGGTGTCATGTTTCAATCACTGCCGACCGCAGCTGGAGTCGATAAATACCCGTGACTACTGCAGAGTCATTTGTCCTGCGAATGAAGGCAGAATGTAACCTTTCACACTGAAGACAAAAGCCAGATGTTAGTAGGTTAGAGGTGTTAGTAGTTTTTTTGTCCAGTGGGAAAGGGACTTTACACACTCACCTTTGACCAGTCAGTGCTCTCAACATACATGGACATGCCGGAGTCCAACAAACACAATGCTTCCATCCAGGAGACCGCTGTTCATGTCCTGTGAGTTACGTTGCATTTTCACTTTGCAACCAGCTGATCGATTGTGTCCCGTTCACAACCCAACGTTCAGTTTCATTTTCACTTTACAGATGTGGTCATTTTAAGCCCTACCATGTTATTTTTTCCTAAACCTACCCAAACTTTTGTTGCCTAAACCTAAGAAAATGTTTTTGTTTAATTCACAACGATAAGCACGTGTTAACCTAGACTGAAAAGTGACAGTAAGAAGTCTGACAAAGCGTCAGTATGTGACGAGTTAGAATGAGAACATGCAAGCATTAAGAAAATTGGAAATATTGCTGGGAGAAAATAGGGAAAAGATAAATAGTTAAATGGGTGCAAAGACCAAAAAAAGGGGAAAAAGTGAGTTGAATAAAACAAGCTAGTGAAAGATAAATATATCAAGTGTAAAATAAATAAAGTTTTACATTCTCGGCTGATTGGAGGTAAATGAAAAGTATAAACCGTGTGTTATTTCAAGTTATTTTTAATTTCAATGTGCTTTAATGTTTGATAACATTTCTTAGTTGTAGGTGGCAAAAAAAACACAACACACTCAGAAAAAGGGCATTCATTATTAGCTGTCTAGAAATAATCATGTTTCACTCAGCGAGTCGAACAACAGCAGGTAGCTTCAACTGAGGCATTTATCCGAACACCCTCAGGCAAAAACACACACACACACACACACACACATACACACACACACACACACACACACACACACACGACCCATGGGGTTAGCAGTGTAATCCCAGAGGCTGCACCCTGACAGAGGGCAGGGTAATCTCCAGGACAGACCACTTCAGGAGAGACGACACACATTATAACAGAGCAGACGACGTCGGTGTGGAGCAGCTGGTGCTCGGGCCAGGTCGACAAAATATTGGAGACGAGGGGGGGAGAGAGAAAAGAAAACCAGCGCAAACACTGAGGAAAATATGCAGCCGGGATGGAGGGGAGTGCTTTAGCAAGAGGGAATTACAGAAATAGATATGAATGAAGAGGAGAGGCGGGGAGGCAGGGAAAGGTAAAGAAAAGGTGAATGTGTGAGCGTATGCACGGTGTTATCTCCTGGTAAAGCAGATGTGCTTTATCTGCCAGGAAACAGGAGGCTGCTTCTACAAAAGCCTCTTTTCACAGGTGAAGCCCCAGTCTTTACTTACAAGACTCTTACTGCCAGTTTGGCCTTTTTGAGATTGAACCTGAAATGGAGATTTCACACACACGCACACACACACACAGTCAGTTTTAAGGCATGCCAAAGAAAATGGGCGTCTTCCCACTGACACGGCGTCCACTCTGGTTATTTTTGCACACCATCCCTCCAGGCCGTTGTTGGTGAGAGACACTCTCAGTGATGCAAGGCTGGAAATTTGTCATTTTAAAACGTGGGTCAAACGGCCTCTCTGGCTATTGATTGGCTTGTCCTCCTCTATTACTCCTGTGTTATGTATTGCACCCTTTATCAGGGCTGCGACAGCCACAAACACATTAAACTTGAGCAGCTTCGATCCGCCATGAAGCGCCACGGCGTGCCGGTCGGCGTGCCTCGCTGAGCTACTGATCAAGGACAGGTACGGGCAAAATGTTCTCGCTGCTCTGTTTTCTGGAGTTACGACCCAAAGTCACAGAGTCGTGGCCAGAGTGAGAATCTACAGCTCCCCTGACTCCGCCACCTCACCTCATCACACAAGGTCACTCACTTCTCCTGGAGGAGAGAAGAACTGCCCGTCTGCAGACAACACAAGACACACCGTTTGATACTTTAACCGAGTTTCTGCAGAATAGGAAAACTTAATGAATTACTTTTATCCGTCAACAAGTTAACAGGACTAAGCTGCTTATTTTTAGAATTTCATCTAGCTAACGTAAAAAGATTTTCTCATTAGCAAGCAGCCCAGTTGTCAGGAAAAAAATGTTGCCATTATAAGTTTCTGCAAACCGGATACATTGAATGTCGACGTTTTTGCATTCGGTCAGAGCAAGCAACTTGATCTCATGGGAATGGCGTCATGTTTGACCCGTCCACCTCTCGTCCCGCCCACCATAAGCTGTCTCTCTCTCACTTTTTATTCTACGTCACTAGCTCTGACCGTAGCATATTCACGCAGATGCATTGACATTGCAGTCAGTGCAGAATACATGGCGTACAAATGACACGCCAAAAGCAACAGAGGCGTCGTTATTGGGCGCAAAATGTCTCACAAATCTTACAAATTACTGTGTCATTCATGCGCTATTTGATGAGACCGGGCTAGAGCAAGTGACGTAGTATATCGAGTGTCCATTATTGAAAGTTACGAGGTATAATAACAAGTTCACCAAAGTTCAACTCGATGTGATGCGGTGCCTTCGGACCTGCAGCGCGTTCACGTCATTGTAACATAAATCTACCTGGCACAAGAAAGTAATCACATTCTGGTAACACAGCGTTACTTGGATTAATAATTGGAATATAACTACTGTTTTGGAAATTGTAGTCCCTTACACTACTCGTTACTGGGAATAGTTTTAATGCATTAACACAGTGCACAACATGTAACGTTGGTACGCTTGTTACATTCAGTAATGTTAAGTCAGATGTTATCTAGGGCAGTTGTTATCTATCTACGCTAGTTGCATTTTTACATTACATTATTATTTTAACACAGCCCATGATGTTTTTTCTAACCTTAAAGCTGCAGTAGGCAGTATATTTTTGGCATATTTGGGATAAAATTCCATAATAACCTTTCAGCATATTGTAATTGAAGTGTTTTATGAGAGAAAACTAGACTTCTGCTCCTCCTCATGGCTCTGTTTTCAGGCTTTAGAACATCTAGCCCGTGACGGGAGACTTTGACCAATCACAGGTCATTTCAGAGAGAGAGAGCGTTCCTATTGGCTGTGCTCCAGCTGGTGGGTGGTGCTTGGTATTTCCTCAACCTGATCTCAACATGGCTGCCGGGTCACAAGCTTTCTCATTTTACAGCTAAACCGTGCACTACAAGATGATTCTGAGAACATCTGAGGAGAGAAATAAACATTAACGTAACAGAATATTGATTCATATTTGATCAGTGCTGACTAGTTTGACCGTTTGGTCGGAGTTTGCGAGTGATTGACAGCCGGCTCTCATAGACGGAAGCTGGACAGCAGATCTCAGATCAGCTCTGACTGCTTGTTTTCCTTCGGTCTTTAAAATCTTGCAGATGCCGTTAGGAGCACCGGAGGACACAGAGGAGCATGATTTTTCAGATGACGTGTCTCATGCACTACTGTCAGAATATAGTTAGCGTTTTATAAAAATAACTTATAACATATTTGTTCCATTTCTACCCACTTCTGCTTTAACCAAGTATTTTTGTTGTCTAAACCTAACCAATTGTTTCACAACGTTAACCACGCGGCTTTGTGCGTTTCTGCAAGCGTGATACGAGGCTGATATGAAACATATTTATGAAACGTGTTTTTGATTCAGAAACGTCAACATTCAACGTATCCACTAATTTCTTTAACGCATTGAAGCAATTTGCAATTTTTAGGTTGTTTGCAGGTAACGCTCCAAAGTTACACTAGATTTTGGCGAGGAACAACTGTCATGGCCATTTTCAAAGGGGTTCCTTGACCTCTGATCTCCAGATCAGTGACTGTAAATGGGTTCTATGGGTACCCACGAGTCTCCCCTTTACAGACATGCCCACTTTATGATAATCACACGCAGTTTGGGGCAAGTCATAGTCAAGTCAGCACACTGACACACTGACAGCTGTTGTTGTCTGTTGGGCTGCAGTTTGCCATGTTATGATCTGAGCATATTCTTTATCTAAATGCAGTACCTGTGAGGGTTTCTGGATCAATATCTGTCATTGTTTTGTGTTGTCAATTGATTTACAATGATAAATAGATAAGATAAGATAAGATAAGATAAGATAAGATAAGATGTTCCTTTATTAGTCCCACAGCGGGGAAATTTGCAAAAATAAAAAAATTATATATACATTTGTATAAAGCAGCATATTTATCCACTCCCATGTTGATAAGAGTATTAAATACTTGACAAATCTCCTTTTAAGGAACATTTCACAACACTCATGACACGCTAAATACAAGTATTACAAGGACACACTTTTACCTGTTTGTTGCTTTAACCTGACAGGATCAGTGGTATCTCATTCGAAATGATATGAAACACATTTATGTGAATACAACTGTCACTGACAGAAAGATGAAGGCTCTTGTATTTTCAGTGTTGTGTTCAAATGAGAAGTGTTGGCCCAGTTCTCCTTTAGTTGCCAAAAGAAAGCTTCCATGTTTGAGTGGGCGAGGGAATCCCACAAAGACAGTGAACATCCACTTGTACTTCATGAAATAACTGGTATTGATGTGAGAAATTTAAATAATTCACTGAACTGCTTTTGTGGCTGTGAGCAGATGGCCGTGGCGGCGGAGTTCACACGAGCAGATTAAACACAACTTGAATGCCGTCCAGTGAAGACAGTTGCCAACCCTTCACTCAAAAATGCCTTTATCTCACAGAAGGCGTTTAAAACCCACGACGAGTTAAGCTCACCTCGTACGCCGCCGGCTCACAGAGTCAGCTGTGCTGCACGCAATTTACATATCCACAAAAAGGTGTTTTTATTAAAGCAGTGGTGCAGATGAGGCAGCAATATATTTCATGTGGAAGACGGTTTCCTCTGAAGTTCATCTGGCTGCTTCATGACTTAATGGGAATCATTACTTTGCAGAGTGGGTTCATGTCCCCCGGCTTAATATGAGCTATTTATCAACGCATTAATGTGACAATTGTCATGTTGTTGCAAAAGGTGAAATTTACTTTCAGATATTATGATGCTGTTATATATCAGTCAGTGATGTTTGTTGTGTCCAGTGGTTACTATAAAGAGCCGTGTTGTTGTAATTATCATCACCAGGGTGGAAGCAGCCATGTCTGCTTCCACCCTGGTGATGTCCCACATTTCCCACAGTGTAATAACTGTTTTAGTTCTCAGTGCTATTTGTCACTGAAAACAAGGAAGTCTCATATTGTAGGGTTATATTATGCCCATACATTGGTTATACATTTTTTGCTTTGTTACTAAATGTTTTTTTCTTTCGTTAAAGTGATTCAAATACTGTAGCTCTGTCATCACAACCAGTTGATCAGCTACAGTATTGACTTTCACATTTGATGAAGATGACAAAATGAGGAAATAATCATAAATAATAAGGACTCTCTGTCATGTTTCATGTTATATGGGCTTTGCATCAATAAATACATATATATATATTCCTTTTGTTTGCCACAAAGGTCATTCACCGTCAAATAATTGTGCAGTATGTCATCCCAACACGTTCTCATCCCAACACGTTCTCATCCCAACACGTTCTCATCCCAACACGTCATATAGTGACGCTTAGTCAGACCCCTCAGCGTCACTTTTTGGTTGTAGTGCTTAATGTTGTGAGGTAAACAAAAACACTTCAGATCAGGCAATAAAACCACTATAGTTAGTTTGAGGAAAAAACAACATGGTTGGGCTTAAAACTACGATGTCTGTACAGTGAAAATGAAACTGAACGTTGTGAATACGGGACACGAACGAACAGCTGATTGGAACGTGATGCACGGGACATGAACAGCGGTCTGCTGGATGAAAGCCCTGTGTTTGTTGGACCCATCAGCCCTGTGTGTCCTTTCGCTCTTTAAACTACGTCACCACACTCCCGCCGCACTTGGATGGGTTTACATTGCCGTTAATGGAAAGCTTGGTGCGTCTTATACAGACACTAAAGGGCGTCATGTGCATCGGTATCTAACGACGGCTGAGACAAAGCGTCTGTATTTGACGCCCTGGTAATGAGAATGGACTGGTCATCCTACATGTCCCTATGTGTAGGGTCAATTAGACCTCTGAGAGGTCTAAGTTCCTGTTAGACCTCTATGAACAAACTCCAACAACAGAAATATAAATAAATGTATTTTTGATTAGTAGTGCTGCATTAAAAGTACCATCGACACCAATCACAGATATCGAGCAGATGAGAGACTAAATGGTAAATGGACTTGCATTTCCTTTCTAGTCTTCCGACCACTCAAAGCACTTTACACTACATGTCAGCATTCACCCATTCACACACATTCATACACTGATATCAGAGGCTGCCATACAAGGTGCCAATTTTGCCCATCAGGATTTGATCTAAATACTCATTCACACACCGATGACACTTTCGGGAGCAGTCTGAGGTTAAGTGTCTCAAGGACTCAAAGACACTTCGACATATGACTGGAGGAGCCGGGGATCAAACCACCGACCTTCCGATTGGTAGACTCTATGTAATGATATTGTACAGCAGGGGTCTCTGAGGACCAGAACATTAGGGCGAGAGCGTTACAGGGTCGTTTTTCCTGTAGTATTTATGTGAGAGTAAGATTTAAATAATGGAGGTAAATGGAGATGTGCATAGAGACAGAGAAAACGTCAAGCTAATGGATCAATAATTCTGTAAACTGGACTACAGCCTCATCCCTGACTGGCCCCTGCAGTGTGGTGTCTGAGAGCGACCCAGTCTGAGAGCGACCCAGTCTGGGAGCGTATACTGTCCAGACAGCACCGGGCCCGTTACATAATGTATGACCACCGACGACATGGCGGGGCCGAGCCCTGCTGAATCAGCGACAGAAAAACGCCACTGCTCTGAGAGAACACGGGCACACTGAAGACAGGCAGCCTGTACTGCCATCCCCCCCCCCCCCCCCCCCCTGAGAAGAGCACTTGATCACTCAAGTAACCTTTTGCATGAGTGCACTCAATCTGCCACTCACCAGAGAACCAGTGCAGACACGGGGTAGACAGGGGGCATTAGGTGGGATTATCACCCCCACTGCCCTTTGTTGTTTTGATGTCCGTCCCTCGCCAGCTCACCCCTCCTCCAGCGACCCCCCCCACCCCCTCCTACGGCCCTGGCACCGCTACAGAGAGGCCGTCCACTGGCAGACTGGAAGCAGAAAACCTCCCCTCAGTAGCCCACTTTCACAGCCACAGACACATGCAAACACACTCTCACACAAACCAAAGCAAACACACAGAGACACACAGCGACTGTGCAGGATAATGGGGGTGCTTTCTCTTTTTAATGAAGGACATGATGAGGTGAATCCAGGTTAAAGCCATTATCGCTCATTGATTTCCTTTACTAAATCGAAAATGTAATCACAGAGGTGAGATGTTCATAAAGGAGGCAGAGAGGAGTTTTGAAGCTGTGAAAACCTTTCAGTGTGGATGACTTACAAAGCAGATTGGTTCCCGAAAAGTCAGAAGTTTGAAAATACAAGATTCACTTAGCAACGATTCTTTTTAATTTACAGGAGTAGAATATATATCACAAATGTAATTGAAAGTAAGACCTTGAAGAGCACACAACTCCACCAACTTCAGCCTCCTGCTACACCCACACACATCAATCCTCTCGCTTTAAAGGGGACATATCATGAAAAACGCAGTTTCTCAGTGCCTGTGCTCATACATCTGGTATCTGGAGTTCTTACCAACCCACAAGCTGTGAAATAAGACAACCCAGTCACTTTTTTGACCGGTGTTTTGTTTTGTAAGTTAAGTTTTTTATTGACGTTCATGACGTGTTTTCTGTAGTTGTTGTTTATTTGAAGCCCAAATCTGACGTTTTCCATTACTCTAACTCTCTGGCCTGAATCTAAGTTTGTGTTTTTTTTGCCTAACCTAACTGTGGACGTTTGTGTTGCACACAAATGACTTGCGAAAAGGCTACAATGTGTACTCATGACATGCTGAATGTCTGGGTAATGTTGTGGTATTTATACGCCTTCAGAGGGTGAATACAGGTATATTCAGACAGACAGTATGAAAAAATAATGTGGGTTTTTTTTACATTCAAGCATGTAAACATGTTCTAGTAGAATGCCAAAATACAAGTATGAACCTGAAAATGAGCATGATATGTCCCCTTTAATATTTACATTAAATTGATTGCTCAAATCTGCAGATGTAATCATTACTTTCATAATCATGGCAGAAATCACAGGTCCAAAATCAAATCTAAATCTAAGTAACCTCAGTAGTGGAGGAAAAGTCAAGAAATCCTACATGAGTTCACACATTTATTATGTTTTCTTTTGTTGTGCATTTCCCCCAGACTTCTCACAGATGGCCTGACTAGCACCAAATATATGTCAGAATACAAATATTTTTTGGAAAGCAGCAAAACAATCTCACCACCGGGTCTATTTAGCAGCTGTTCTGATTATATCACGTGAGCTTCATCAGCAGATGGAGCTTGCTCAATCCAACATGGACAAAAAAAGGGACATTTGAACATATCTACAGTTCCATGGCCAGTGATCAAACTCTATGTGAAGAACTTATGATATGATCCAAACCGACCTGGTGATGAGACTGTTTTCTCAACTGCTGTTTGATAAATGTGTGATCTTCACCTGTTCTTAAATGATGTATGTGCATATTTCTGCATACTGGGGTCCCTAAACTGTCTTGAATTCCATAAATTGGGTATCAATGTAAAGCTGAGACTCTGGTGGATCCAATGAGCCCAACTGGATTCATGTGTGATGATGTTAGTCCCCATAGGAGACATTTCATATAGTTAGACCATTTTTTTAAACTTGACCTCACTGTATAACATGACCTGTGGTGACCTCTAGGATAATCACAGCCTCATGAAACTTTACAGCCACAAACTAGAGACCTAGAGCATTCAGAAGATGGATGGATCAGATTAGAGACCTAGAGCATTCAGAAGATGGATGGATCAGATTAGAGACCTAGAGCATTCAGAGGATGGATGGATGGATCAGATTAGAGACCTAGAGCATTCAGAGGATGGATGGATCAAACTAGAGACCTAGAGCATTCAGAGGATGGATGGCTTTCCTAGCTAGATTGACAATAAGGGGGTTTCTGAGCAGTTTACACAACACAAGTACTCGCCATCCAATCACCGAAAATGAGATTCTTGCAGAAATCTCCAAATGTCAAAAGTTTTTGATCCCAAATCACAGTATGTCTTTTTCTATGGGGTTCCTCAAGGTCTTGGTGTCTTAATGTGGTATTTTGGAGGGATTATTGATCATTTTGATAAATTTTCCAGTGATAAAAAATTGTTAAATTTAGCACCAAATCTGTGTAACAAATGATATCAACCCAAAAACTGCTGCAACAACTTATGAGACATAATAGAGCATGGGGATGGTCATCATATACATTCATCACAATGGTCTAAACCCTTATACACTTCCACAATTTATTTTAATGAATTCATTCCTGTTTATTTCTTATTAATGACTAGAAGAACTTGACACACAGTGCTGAGCTGCATCTCAAATTAATCTCCAGGTTCCAGCTTTCAGATGATGTACATTACTTTTATGTGACATCTACTGTTGACCTGCTATCTCCCCCTAAAGACACCCTGTCCCTCACTAAAAGGACAAAAATGGGTCTATATGGGTCTCGAACTGGATATCATCATGCACTTTTCCTTTATTTGTTGGATCATATTAACCTCTGCATATATGCTGACTATGTATCAGATTTAAGTGTAACATTATTTGTTTGAATGCGGCCTGCAGAATCTATTGAACGTCACTCCCCTGACCTCTCCTATCTCATCGTGTGATGTCGCTGCTTGACTCCGTCCCTGAACTCAGAGAGCCAAACAGCGACACAAAGCTCTGGTGGACCCTGAACTCTGACCGGCACCCTGAATGTCTTTCACCCGCAGTGTCACCTGATTTTCTGGCTTCATTTATCGACTCTAGCCTTGTAAATATTCCACTCCACACAGACATAACTGCCCATATTCACACTGATTTACTTCTGAGTGTCTTTTAAAACAGACTCATTTCCAACACCGCCACCAGCCCTGTCAGTATTATTAGCATGCAGGGTGCTGAAGAGGTTAAGCAGGGTCTTAGTTTGTGACCCTGGCTCTTATAGGCGGCGTGTTCAGGGCCGACCTTTGACCCTGAATACCGCTGGTCCTCTCGGGTTCAAATGCAGACCGTGACCCAGTAGTTGAACTCCCAAAGGGGAGGAGTGTCAGGCAGCGAGGGGGTAGCGAGATGAGAGGAACACACTACAGTACCTAATGCTTCTGTTGAGGCAGACTCAATCTGGTGATGCCAGAATAGTCTCATTATCTGGGGAGTGAACGTTGATGAATGTAATGCCAGTAATGCCAGTCTTCCTCTCATTTATTTCTTATTTTTTCCTCCCATTTTTCTCATTTAAATGGACTGTCTGTAACTTCTTACACATATAAATCATTGCAGGTCGGTGTACCATGCACGCTCACGTGTGGCTACGCTGTTCAGACTCCAACACAAACTACAGTGAAGCACCAAAGCCTCTTGGTTGTATCTAGTGAAGCCCGTCTGTTAAACAGTGTTGGCCGCAGTCAGAGGACGCGGGGGAGACCGTAGCTTTGGTCTTCAGGGCCGGAGTCTCTGCTGTACTCTGCTCCTCTGCCTGCCTTCACTCACACACCGCATTCGTTCTCGCTCTTTTGCTCCACTCTCATGTGCATGCTGCTCACTCCACACTGTAGAAGAGTTAGTTTAGCTCTGAGAATATCTAGTGAATGTTCAGTGGACGTTTGTGCAGAAATAACTGCTGCAGCTCCTCCAGACCAACAGAGGTTTCCCGTGTCTTGTGAAGTGACGGGGCTCCGCAGAGAGAAACGTTATCGTCTCCGACCAAAACTCCGGCGTCTCCCCTGTTCCCTCCGGCCGCGGTCGGGAGGCTGAGGCAGGAAAAGCCAACACTAGGATCAGCATTGATTCATGGAGAGACCTTGGTCTGGTCAGCTAACATTACTGCCAAGCAGCTGAAATATAGAGTGATATTGTGCTTTTAGCTGACGTGTGTC
>CAKAOH010040651.1:0-53482 GCA_916701665.1 Sebastiscus tertius | reverse complement strand
ATGATGGATGGATGGATGGATGGATGGATGGATGGATGGATGGATGCATGGATGGATGGATGATGGATGCATGGATGGATGGATGATGGATGGATGATGGATGATGGATGATGGATGATGGTGGATGGATGGATGGATGATGGATGATGGATGGATGATGGTGGATGGATGGATGGATGGATGGATGGATGGATGGATGGATGGATGGATGCTGAGTGGAGCAGAGCATTGTGTATCTCGGCCGTCCACATCCAGAGATGGTTGAGAAGTGGCCCAGCAGATCTATGTGGACCCTCTCTATCTCTTAATGATTTCTGCTCAAATAACCAGAGTGATATTCTCATCCAGCAGTCGCTGCTCCCCACGGAGTCCTTTCCCTTAAACAACCCCCAGTAACAGTAAAGTTACAGGTCTAAAAGGATGAACCTGCTTCCCAAAAACACACATACAGTAAGCAAGAGTCAATAAATCTTAAATAAGCACCTTTTTATTATGATGTTTAGTATTTTGTGTGATGTTGTTAATGTGTTATGTCACAGGGTGGAGGAGTTTAAGGACCTTTTATATCCCCAAAATTAAACTACAGTGTTTCTCTAGAAAGTCAAAAAGCCTCTGCAACAACATTAACAGAATAGAACAGGCCAAGGAGAATGAAGCTTATAACATTATGAAATGTTCCAATCTAGAAATTGCCCATTAAAGTCCCTACGTCTAAAACCTTTATGTCATTATAGCATCTTTCAAAAGACTATAAAAGATCTGTTGGGGGGGAGGGTGCAGAGAGCATTCCCTGGCAGAGACAGGCTTAATCAGCATTGTGTGAACTCGCTGTGCAACATGTCTAAGTAACAGGTAGAAGTTTAGATGGAATAAGAGATGATATTTAGAGTAACAGGTAGCAGTCTGAGCTACATGGTAGGAGTTTAGATGAATTAATAGATGATATTTAGAGTAACATGTATCAGTAACTGGAACAATGCAGAGTAATCATATTTCCAGTATGTTTCTTAGATAAAGGCTTACTGTAAGTTCTAATTGTATAAAAGATGTTTGGAGACTGGAGGACTCTCTCTCTCTCTCTCTCTCTCTCTCTCTCTCTCTGTCTCTGTCCTCTCTGTCCTTCACTTTCTTTTTCTTCATTCCACCACACACACACACACACACAGGCTTCCCCCTCTGTGTGTGCGTGTGTGTGTGTGTGTGTGTGTGTGTGTGTGTGTGTGCGTGTGTGTGTGTGCAGTCTTGATCTCTTTACAGTGATATTAAAGTAGAGCAGCGTCTCCTCTCTCTCCTCGGACTGACTGGGACTTTAAGTGTATTGTTGTCTAACAGAAAGCCTAGGGGGAGGGGGTTGGACCCTCACACACACACACACACACTGAAGACACTGTGGTAACACTCAGAGTGGATCATACGGCCGCTACGAGCATATTATGAGTGAATTATAAGCTCAACGTGGACAAAAGCAAGTGATGGGAAGCATGGCCGGATTAAACCATGAATTTATTTACCCCCTGCTATCTACCCCGGCTGTGTGGTATGTCAATAAGTTATATTTAAGAATATAATATGCACCACTTTTTGCATGATATTGTGATTTCATGTTGCATATTCCCAAACAAACCTACACTTTAATTACAATAAAACAACTGACAACTGGAGTAAATAAAATCATAACGAAGCTCCTGTAAAACTACACATTAACTGAGATCTAAGATACTAAATAAATATGATTAGTCTGCCGGGAGCCCACTGAGTAAAGTACGTACAGTACATATACTACAGTATAACATGCTGTTTAATAGAGCGGTGCTGAGAGTCATGTAATTAGAGCCTGTTCATCAATCTGCCTTCCTCAGGTGAAACCAGACCATGTGATCAGCCCGGTCTCGGGTAGGGGAGACGATACTTCCTGGCTATCATATCGCCGTGGTGACCCGCTATAATTAGACCTATCAGAGGAAGCCTTTGCCAGACCAGATCTATAATCCCAACTCTACAGATTAGTCATTTTAAAGGCAGAGTCAGCAGCACAGGACAGCCAATAGAATCAAGCTCCCCTCTGGAGAGGACGTCACAGTGACTGGATGCTTTATTACTGTCTCACATTGTTCTTTACCAAAACACATCTTCTGCTTTACCAAAACACATCTTCTGCTTTACCAAAACACATCTTCTTCATTTTTAAATAACTTCTCTCTCACTTCTCGTATAACTCTGAAAAACACTTCCCTCTTCCTTTTAGCTGCAGATTTACTTGCAAATGTGACCAAGATAAAGTGCAGCTGAAAGGCTGCACTCATGTCTCCTAATTCCTGCTTCATGTCAGATGATGATGTTAGATGTCCTCTGATAAAACAGGCGTGACTTCCTGCCCTAAACCTTCCACTATCAAAAGAGACATTTTAGGCAAAAAAATAAATAAAAAATCTGTCTGGAGCCGCAAAACATTTGAGCATTGTGATGAAGGTAACATAGTTTATAGTCTAAGTATATAGTATATAAGTCTAATGCAGTGAGGGCCAAAGAGACAATGTACTACGGAGTATTAGGGCCACATTGAGGGAAAAAACATCTGAAATTTACAGAATAAAGTTGCAATATTATGAGAAAAAAGTTGTAATATTACAAGAATAAAGTCCTAACTTTACGAGAGAAAAAGTTGTAATATTACGAGAATAAAGTCACAACTTTACTGTCATCCTTCGGGATTAACTTTGAGATTCCCCATTCCCCTGACACAACCCACACGTAGACGTTATCTTGATAGTTCCAATGAACTCACCTGTTGTCTTTGGTGTCATGTGTCTCCCAGTTAAAGCTTCTTTCAAACTGTTCTTATGAATCACTTTTTTAAATGAAGAGAATTAGATGTAAGTAAATCTATAAATACGAGAGGAGAAGAGGAGGATATGGAAAAGTCTGATAAAGAAACAACACAAAAGCAGATGAAGAGTCATAGAAGGGGGGAAGAAGAGAAGAAAGAAAAAGGGGGAAAGAGAGAAAGGAAAAATGAAAAAGGGGGAGAGAGGGAGGTGAACTCACCCTCAGGTCTTGTCACCAGACACCAGAGTGGACGGCAGTGAACTGGACTTTAATTACAGCAGAGAAATGACACTGGATCCACTGAGATCAGGTCACATCAGAGAGAGAGAGAGAGAGAGAGAGAGAGGAGAGGGGAGAAACAAAGGATGAGGAAAAGATGTAGGAGAGATGACAAAAGGAGGGAAGAGAGGAGGAGAACAAACGAAAAGATTGTGGTCAGAAATAAGATGACAGAAAAAAGGACACAGAGAGAGAGAGAGGAGGAGAGTGAGGAGAAAGAGGAGCAGAGAGGGAGGATAAGAAGATGAAGAAGGATGTGAAGATGTGATAAGTGGAGGAGAGGGCTAAAAGAAAGAGACGTTGGGACTGCTGAGATGAGGAAGAATGTAAGTGGAGGAGTGAGATAATGAGGTGAAGAAGAGGGGGATGGAGGACAGAGGAAGAGATGAGGACAGAGTTATAAATCTGGGTAAATCTGTTGTATCAACGTTGGTGAACTTTGACTCATGAATTCACCATCTTGTTCACCAGCGTTGTTAGCAGATAGTAGTGTATATGTAGAGTAATGTATACTCCAACACTACCTTCGTTGTTCCGGTGTCGGTCAGTGAAGTCAGACCCACATTAGTAAAATAGGTATAGATTTTAGTTACTTTATTTGTGAGAGGATGTTGTAAACAGAAAGATTATGTTAAATCAGATTTTATGCAGCCCGGTCTGACCGAATAATGTATGAATGACACCGTCATGTGGAAGTCACTTTGTGTGCAATAACAACGCCTACTATTGGCGTGTCCTTTGTACTGACTGCGATGTACACGCGTCCACGTGAATATGCTCCGTTCAGAGGTAGTGACGTAGAATAAAAAGTGAGAGAGAGAGACTGCTGATGGAGGTGGATGGGTCCAACAAACACAGGACCTTAAACCAGGAGACCGCTGTTCATGTTCCAAAGTATTGTTGAGATATTTTGAAGTCACGTTAGTGACGTTTGTGACTTGTTTTCCGTACTTCTGTTATGTTGCTCACATACATATTTTTCCTAAACCTAACTAAGTGGTTTTGTTGCCTAAACAGAACTGTAACTATTTCACAACGTCAACCCTGTGCCGTGAAATGACACACAACAAGTTCAAACTGTGTTATCATGACACATGGAATGTCCTTAAAATGGCGTGCTATTTATACGTCTTCCCGTGAGATCAGGTTGAGTAATTTCACACCTGTACAACAGTATTATAGTATATATATATATATATACATATATATATATATATATATATAGTATTATAGTTAGCTCAGTGAAAGAGTTAAAGAGTGCATGCCTTCCTCTGTACCAGATATATTTACAGTGCAGGCTGCTCTCATACACTATACCTACCTATACTTCCAGAGTTACTTTAAGCCAAACCACCATCTTTTCCTAAACCTAACTAAGTAGTTTTTTTTGCCTAAACCTAACCAAGTTGATCTTTTCCTAAACATAACTAAGTAGTTTTGTTGCCTAAACCTAACTAAGTAGTTTGTTGCTTTAACCTAACCAAGTAGTTTTGTTGCCTAAACCTAACCAAGTCGATATTTTCCTAAGCCTAACTAAGTAGTTTTGTTGCCTAAACCTAACCAAGTCGATATTTTCCTAAGCCTAACTAAGTAGTTTTGTTGCCTAAACCTAACTAAGTAGTTTTGTGTTGGGGCGAATAGGCTGGCCACCTTAATGACATATAAACCAATAAACAGACAACAGTGACAAAAAAAAAACATTCAAGAGTGGACATGGACACAATTATGTAACCAGACAAATGTCAACAATGACAGAAAACATGCAGCTGACAGACATAGAACTAGGATAAGATATGAGACATTTTTAGTGAATTGCATGATTTGGTTACTCTGTTTGGCGGAGACTTGACATATGATCTGAGAGGAGGTTCAACCATTGTTTTATAGAGAGGAGGTGTCTGGATTTCACATTGAGGAGAATAGTTGGTTTATTTCACACTGAAAACTGATTAACTCATTTTAACTTTAATTGTATAATGATTTCTGTGGCTCTGGAGGAGCTTTGTTAAGTCTGAGGAAATAACCCTGATGATGTCATAGTGATCAGAAAAGTGGAAAAAAGTGTCAGCACATTACGACGGAGTATTAGGGCCACATTGAGGGAAAAAAATCAGAGATTTGGAGAATAAAGTCATAATATTACAAGAATAAAGTCATAACTTTATTCTTTATTCTTGAGAAAAAAGTCATAAAATTACAAGAATAAAGTCATAACTTTACGAGAAAAAAGTTGTAAAATTACGACTTTAATCTTGTCATTTTATGACTTTTTTGTTGTTAAGTTATGACTTTTGAGGGGGAAAAAAAATCTGAGATTTGGAGAAAAAAAGTCATAATATTATGAGAATAAAGTAGTACATTTACGAGAAAAAAAGTTGTAATATTACGAGACTAAAGTCATAACTTTACGAGAAAAAAAGTCATAATATTAGGAAAACATATTAACAACAACCAACAAAACGGGCGAGAGGACAACGCAGTTTCTTTCACAATCTTTTCCAGGTCCTGATACTGATGATGATGTGCTGCTGATGAGCCAAAAGATGAAGTATTTGGTTATTAGTGAAACCTAAACTAAAGTAGAACTTCACAAAATGCTCCACGTTCCTCATTTTCACACTATTTCCCCCCTAAAATAACACGTAACATGTATGACTCTCTTTCTTGTAAAGTTATGACTTTATTCTCGTAATTATTCTGCCTTTTTTTCTCGTAATTTTATGACTTTATTCTCGTAATTTTACGACTTTCTTTTCTTGTAATGTTAGGACTTTATTCTCATAATTATTACGCCTTTTTTCTCGTAAAGCTATGACTTCATTCTCGTAAAATTACAACTTTTTCCTCGTTATTTTACGACTTTTTTTCTTGTAAAGTTATGACTTTATTCTTGTAATATTACGACTTTATTTCTCAATGTGGCCCTGATACTCCGTTGTAGCACATTAAAAAGTGTAAAATAAATAACAATGTGAGGTGTAATGAATGCAGCCTCTGGGAGCTGCTCGCAGACTGTTAGCCTCATTAATGAAAGGACACTATTGGCCTCTAACCATTATAACAACGTGGTTTTCTATACATTAGAATATGAACATCCTGATCATAATGAAGCATCACAGAGAAACTGCCTCTGTTTCACCTCCACTCTCTCTCTCTCTCTTCCTCTCTATCATCCATCTCTATCTCTCTCTCTCCCTCTGTTTGTGTCCTTTGCCCACTGCGGTGGTCTCTGGTTTCCTTAATGGTTCCCAAGATGCATTGTGGCTTTGTGGGAGCGGTAAGGCGCAAGGGAATGTGTGTGTGTGTGTGTGTGTGTGTGTGAAAGAAAGTGTGTGTGTGGGCAGCGAGAGGTGATGCGGTCATTTCGACACATGAGAGGTTTTCCATCAGTAGCTAGAGGCTGAGCACACACACACACACACACACACACACACACACACACATACACACGCACTGAGGAAATTCTCACATTATGAACATTAGAGTTTATTAAAGTGCTCCACGCTGTTACATCATATTAAATAAATAAATCCATCACACAGGAAGTCGTCTGCTTTCTGGTTTTCTGAAAGTTGAAAGTATTCGTTGGACCCATCCACCTCACCTCCTGCCCGCCATAAGTGCTCTTTCTCGCCTTTTATTCTACTTGAATTTCATCCCAGATTAATTGATGACCTTAGCTGACCTTCACCATGGACACCCAGCAGGCTCCGATTCTCCCAGAATGCAACACACATCAGCTCACTGTCATTTTCTGTCGGATAAAACACGGCAGTTTTGCACCTTAAGTGTTTTGTGAATATTATACTGATTCAGCATTATTGCAATGCAGACATCATCGCAGTAGGACGTGTTACTTAGTGTGTGTGTGTGTGTGTGTGCGTGTGTGTGTGTGTGTGTGTGAGACGCAGCTCGATATGTTTGCTCAAACTAATTAAAGGCGAGTCGGCGGCGGTGGCATCGATGGATGTGTTTTTAATGATGTGAACGGCGGCGAATATGCAAAACGCCGCCGGAGCGCTGTCTCATAGGAACAACTTGATTACCTCATTGATTTTCATCTATCAAATATGAATAAATATTCACATATTTGAGGGAGAGAACGTGTGATGCACGGTGGAAGTCCAAGAGATGCAAAGGTGTGAGCGATGATCCATGGGTTTATGGGGAGGTGTCATCTTTCTGTCGCTGTGAGAACTTGGACAAGTTTTATACTTTCTGACTGAACACTGTGGCTCGGACAAGTTTCTTCATAAAACTTCATTAATCTGAGTCATATTTACCACTTTGGTGGCTGAACACTTTTCGTGTTCCTTATAATCTGAATTCTGATGTAACTGAAGTAAATTCCCCAATATGATGAGGCTGGAATCAAACACATGCTTGTGTTGATGAGTTGTGGTGTAGTTGTAGTGACGCCCCCCCCCCCCACTGGCAGAGGAGGCTCGTCAGCTGATTCAGCTCACCTGAGCCGGAGCTATAAAGGCTGGTCCCTGTGCTATCTCTGTCTAACCCATCCTACAACTGACATCCATCCTGCAGCACACATCCATGCTCTCATTGCTGACCCACTCCGTTGTTTGTCTTCTTTAGTTTAGTCCAGGGGTCAGCAACCCGCGTCTCTTTAGCACCTCTCCAGTGGCTCCCGGTGGATTTATGAAAATGGAAATGAATAACTGTTTTTTGTTTACATTTTCATTTTTATTTATCATTGTTGTAGGTCTATGGTACGATGGTACGACGGAGTATCAGGGCCACATTGAGGGAAAAAAATATATCAGAGATTTCGAGAATAAAGTCAGAATATTATAAAGTAGTAATTTTATGTGTTATTTTCTTTTTTTCTCGTAAAGTTATGACTTTATTCTCGTAATATTAAAAACAAATTCTCGTTAAGTTATGACTTTATTCTTGTAATATTCCGATTTTTTTCTCGTAAAGTTATGACTTTATTCTCGTAATATTCTGACTTTATTCTGTAAATCTCAGATGTTTTTTCCCTCAATGTGGCCCTAATATTCCATAGTACATTTGCACTTTGGCCCTCACTACATTAGACTTACAGTACATACTATATACTTAGACTATAAACTCTTACCTTCATCACAATGATCAAATGTTTTGCTGCTCCAGACAGATTTTGTTTTTGTCTAAAATGGCTCTTTTGATAGTAAAGGTTGCTGACCCCTGGTTTAGTTTAATTAAAAATAGGTTTGTTTTCAGTAAATCTCTTGTGTGCTCTCCCTCCTTGTCACATTCCCTGATGTGTTATGAATATATTGATTGGCTGTTGCATGAATTAAAAAAAATGTCTGAAAAAAAACTGAAAAAAGTCCAAAATAAGTCTGAAAAAAGTCTGAAAAAAGTCTAAAAAATGTCTGAAAAATGTCTGAAAAATGTGATATTAATTTTCGATTAAATATTTTATTCGATTGAGAGAAAACACAAATATAGCACACAACCTAAAACAGAGAGGCAAAGAACTCACATGATGACATCTTTCATATCTCAGTTACAGCCTTTAATTTAACAAACGTTGGGTTAAATAATGTAGGATAACGTTCAAAAATGCACCATTCTAAAAACCTCCAATATTCAACTGTATTGTGTCCATTTATTATTTTACTATCCATATTTATTATTTTTTTGTTTTTATTAAAGTAACTTCTATATTATTGCTCCTTTGTTAAGTGGTCAGTGGTCAGTGGTCAAATGTAAATGTGTTGATATCATTTTTCATTTAAATCTCCATGTGTCAACTAGTTGCCTCTCTACTGTTTCTCTCTCTCCCTCTCTTCCCTCCTCCTCCACCTCCGCCTGGTAATTCGATGCTGAAATATGTATCTAAGGATATTTAATAAATTATGTATCTGTTATTTACTAATGGCCCTATCGACTGCAGAACCCTCTGCCTGATAGGGTGACGGAGAGAGAGAAGGAGAGAAGGAGGGGGAGATAGTGAACAGGGAGAACTGGAGAAAGAGATGATAGAGAGAGAGAGAGAGAGAGAGAGAGAGAGAGAGAGAGAGAGAGAGAGAGAGAGAGAGAGACAGGCCTTAAAAGGGTTTCAGTCGTCCCTCGGGGAGGACAGAGTGATGCCATCAGTCTCTCTGTCCTCCCTCCCTCCTCTGTGTGGAGCTTTTTGTCACATGTGAAGACGGATAGTAAAACACTGAAACCATTCAGAAATCCTGCTGCCAGCCAGCTGAACTCAGTGCTGTAGGTTGTCAGGTCAGGGTGGAAATAGTCCGGCAGTGGTTTGACAGGTAACTTATTCATGACTCTCCGGCCTCAAACGTCAGCACTATCGAGACGGTTTGCTATTGGTCAACAGAAAATCTGGATTTATCACCAAATTTCACCGAAGTTGAACAGAAATCAGCGTCTTCTGAGTAAACTGTGGCCTAACATTGGTGAACAGTCTACAGTGTGTAAATACACAACTACAGGCACAAATAGCTAGTGTTACAACTAACTTACAATAAACTAGGGAGGCACCAATACCACCTTTTTTCAGACTGAGTACATGTACAAGTACTTACATTTGGGTACTCGCTGATGCCGATGTCTTTTCCTAAACTAAATAGTTTTGTTGTTGCCTAGACCTAACCAAGTTGATCTTTTCCTAAACCTAACTGAGTAGTTTTGTTGCCTAAACCTAACCAAGTTGATCTTTTCCTAAACCTAACCAAGTCGAGCTTTTCCTAAACCTAACTAAGTCGATCTTTTCCTAAACCTAACTGAGTAGTTTTGTTGCCTAAACCTAACCAAGTTGATCTTTTCCTAAACCTAACCAAGTCGATCTTTTCCTAAACCTAACTAAGTTGATCTTTTCCTAAACCTAACTAAGTAGTTTTGTTGCCTAAACCTAACCAAGTTGATCTTTTCCTAAACCTAACCAAGTTGATCTTTTCCTAAACCTAACTAAGTAGTTTTGTTGCTTTAACCTAAGGTTAAAGTCGTTTCCTGTGAAGGAAAAGACTGTATTCATGTAATAAGAGGAAATAATAACAATGAATTGAATTTGTAAAGCACACTTTAAAATACAGCGAAATCTCAAGGTGCTTCACAACAAGGGCAAAACAATCACAGATAACGTTGAGACCACACAAGAAACATACAATTAAAAGTGTCAAAATAGGACAAATAAAATTATAGACAAATTACTTTCAGATTTAAGTTAAAAGCAACGAAAAATACAAATCATAGTGATTATAAAACCCTAAGGGAGAGCCAAAAGGAACAGGTGAGTTTTAGGATTAGATTTAAAAACAGCAGGTGAGTCTAAGGCCCTGAATGTTCCTGGGAGCTGGTTCCACAAACGTGGCCCCAGCGATGAGAAGGCACGATCCCCCCCCCCATGGTTGCCACTTTAGTCCGTGGCACGGTGAGGAAGTTGAAGCTGCCAGACCTGAGTGTCCGGGGTGAGGATTGAAGGGTGAGGAGCTCCTGTAGGTAGGTGGGACCATTGAAGACCAGCAGTGTGTTCCAATCCACGTACTTCCGGAAGTACACTGTACTTACTTGAGTAGTGTGTGAATTTCAACGGGGTAGGGTCGTCTCAAATCGAATACTCTCGCCGCACTTACCGGAAATGAAGATCACTGCGGCTCACTACCCGCCAAAATATCTGCCTGCTTTGTTGATCAAGAATACACAGAAAATGAAAGCAAAGTGGAAATTACGTTTCCAACGTCGTCGCCTGATGTGTCCTCCTGTTGGCTGAAAATGCACCGGTATGTTTACGTATTGTTTTATTCTGTTATCTACGTAGCCCATAGACATCTATAAGGTACGTTGTTCAGCAAAAGCTCCCGCATCATCTGCCGTCATTTTAACGTTTGAATAGTGGTCGTGGTCCCGCCCCTTCCGCTACGTTTCCAAGATGGCGATAATTGAGTGTGGAAAGTGTCCAGCGTTCCACACTCAACGATTTGACCGTTTTGAGTACAACATCCAGGTACCTCGAATGCACTGCATTTTGCTGTACTTCACAGTGTGAACGCACTTATGCACTCAAAATAGTAAGTGTAAGTACGGAAGTACGCGGATTGGAACACACTGCAAGACATTTAATAGTGATCATAACACTTTGTAAAGGAAAAGAAAGCACTAAATTCATCGAGTTTTGAATGGAGTTTGGCAATTACATCTCCTAAAAATGCTTAAGGTTATAAACGATTAAAAAGAATCCAACCACAGCTGGAGTGGAGTCTATGTGTCTGTCCAATGTGTGTGTGTGTGTGTGTGTGTGTGTGTGTGTGTGTGTGTGTGTGTGTTTCTTATCAGCATTGGATTCAGAGCTCTGTGGCACCGAACCTGGGATCAATGGGCCTAGACCAGCAGACGCAGAGCTTGTGTGTACTGTATGTCAGTGTGTGTGTGCGTGTGTGTCTGCAGTAAATGTGTATATACAAGTGTGCATCTGTACATCACTGTTTCTCTTTAAATGTGTGTGTGCGTGTGTGTGTGTGTGTGTGTGTGTGACCATAGTGGAGCCAGTATGTGACCAGATAATGTTGCATATCGGACCAATTGTGGAGACCTCAACCAATACACATCTAGTGTGTATGACAAGAGTTATCAGTGTGTGTGTGTGTGTGTGTGTGTGTGTGTGTGTGTGTGTGGGTGTGTGTGCGTGTGTGTATGTGTTGGTCAATATATTTGATTGTTCCAGTGGTTGTATTAGTGGAAAAACAACAACGCAGAATTTATTTGAGGGGCAGCAGACAAGGAGACATGCTGTCTGTGGCTACACACACATACACACAGATGCACACGCACGCACGCACGCAGCACACACACACACACACACACACATGCATTTCTTTCTGTTGCCGTACTTTCTGTTTGTCCTTCATCCTGCATCATAGAACTGTCGGTGGTCACAACAGGCCCAGAGTCGCCTCTCAGCGCTGTTATTTTCTTCTTCCTGTGTGAACTCAGAGGCTGCGTTCACACATCAACCTCCATCAGGTCGGTCCACCACAGAATAATAACAATAATAATAATATAGAAAATTTAAATTCATGCATGAATTAAATCATAAGCAGGGAACAAGTAAACGTCAATATGAACACAGACAGACTCGTTGTCATTAAGTTACAGATATCTACCATGAAGATTTACACTAGTAAGAAACTCAGAAATGTTATTTATTTAAATTACATTATGGATATGTTGGCTTGGAATTATAGTCAATTGTTGATCTACAATTGCTACTGATTAAATATTAAATGTTGTGATAATCCATCGTCTATTATGGCGGGTTTTAAGGGCCGAAACTAGATATACTAAACAGTTTATAATTACAAATTATATAATTAGATGCTTCAATCAGTATCCTCATAAATAAATAATAAATCACTACAATAAATGGCACATTTATTTTTGTATTTATATATATATATATATATATATATTTACATATTTGTATAATTATGTATTCATTTGTATATTAACTAATTTATTTACTTATTCATTTAGGCACACTTTCATTTATCTATTTATCATTTTATAATAATAATGACAAATAATAAAACTGTGAAGTAAATAAATAATTAATATACAAATGTAAAGGGCTGTTACGATATTCACTACACGATTATCATGGCCAAAAGAATTCACAACAATGCTATGATCACAATATCTATATAACATTTTAAAAAATAAATAAAGCTTTCAGTCAAATTCATCCTTACTTGGTTTATTGTGCATTTTGTCTCTTTTTTTTGTCGAATTAATTTAATATACAAATGTAGGGAGGCGGAGAGAGAGTCTGTAACCATAACTGTACATATAATCTTTTTTACATTTTTACATAATATTATCATATATGTATTATTAACATGACAATTATTTATGTATTCATGTATTTAAGCATTTAATTATATAATTAGTTATTTATTTATATAATTAGTTTGGGCCTTAAAACCCTCCATAGTCTATAACAAGTCAGAAAAAACATGCTTATCATAAATTCAGATTCTTTGTCAGACCAACTGACCCGACCCAAAATATATTGAATTTAGTTTCCTATGAAACAAAGAAAAGAAGCAGATCTTAACACAATAGAAGCTAGAACCAGAAAAAAAAATATTATGAGGTCTTTGTCATAACTATAACTTGTATATCAGTGATGGGAAATCATATTTCATAAGAATGCAATTCTTGACTTGGACTTCCTCCAAAAAAATATTAATGCAGAACATAAGGAGAAAAAACAGTGCCAGGTTTGTTTGTTTAATGTCTTCTATTTTCAGGCTTATCTTTCATAATATTTATAATATCAGCTATAAATGCTGTTTTTCATGGTTGTCATGTTTATGTTGCTATGTCATCTCTGACCTGTGGGTGTCACTGGAAACCCAACACCATGCTGCTGAGGTGAGTCACACACACACATCATTTAATCTGTGAATAACTGTGAGCCCACATTGTGATGCCTGAAACATGAGTCAACACACACATGAACACTGGTGGATTACATATGTTTCCCTGCATCCCAGTCAGTGAGTTTAGTCGAGTCAGTGATGACTAAGAATTTACAAGAAGCTTAACGGGTTAAAGGAAACACAGAGAGAGAGATGGGAAATGAGCTACATGACTATAAATGAGCTTATAAACACGGATTGTGATGCAGCGCCAGTTGGTAGTCACCATTAAAGCCAAATCTGTGGCTTGTTTGTTACCCAACAATTAGCTGGTAGCAGCTCACATACTATTGAAAGCAGATGTTTAAATAGCTAACAACTGGATATTCCAGTAATTCCTGAAGTCCCTGCCAGAACTCTGCAGTTCCCAACATCCTGCTGATGAACCTTGTCCCAGATCCCCTGAAGCCCATGTTGACCCCTACTGATGGAGAGATGGTCCATGTTGACCCCTACTGATGGAGATATGGTCCATGTTGACCCCTACTGATGGAGATATGGTCCATGTTGACCCCTACTGATGGAAATTATTACTTTATAATAATATAACTTTATTCTCATAATATTCCAACTTTTTTTCTCGTAAACCTATGACTTTTTTCTCGTAACATTATGACTTTATTCTCTAGATCTCAGATTACTTTTTTTTCCTCAATGTGGCCCTAATACTCCGTCATACCGTCGTACCAAAGACCTACAACAATGATAAATAGAAATGAAAATGTAAACAAAAAACATTTATTCATTTCCACTTTTAAAAATCCACAGGGAGCCACAGGAGAGGGGCTACAGAGACGCAGGTTTGCTGACCCCTGGGTTAAGTGGACGCCATATTTAAAATATTTTCTGATGGGGAACTGAATGTTTGTTTGTATGTCAAGGTAAAGTGGTTAAAATATTCTTCTTAACTTAACTAACTACTAGTTATTTTAAGCCAAACAATCATCTTTTCCTAAGCCTAACTAAGTAGTTGTATTTTGAAAAGACTGGAGCGGAAATTGACACGTGCATCGGGTGTTGCTGGACATTTGTAGGAAAACACACAAATGACACGTTGTTGAAAGTCATGCTGAGCATCACGGAAAAAAGGGGAAATGTCTACGTACGAATCAAATAGATTAAATGTTGTGACCATTTCACGTTGCAGATGCATATAATTTTACTCATTAATAGGGGCTTTTTTTCGGCTGAATTGACCAGGATCTCAAGCCATCAATCATGTGATGTCATGTCTAATTCATATCAGTTGGGTCAGACCAAATAATATTAACCAGTCTGACTAATTCGTCACAAATTCCAAAATATAAAGCTGTATGTGAAAGAAAAAGCAAAAACCAAAGAACATGTTCCACAGTAGTTCTCCAGAGATTTCCTTAGAAAATAATGACCTGAACAAGTTAAACTAGAAGTTTTATTCATTTATTTGTTGGCCAGTAGGTGGCAGAAGAGCTCCACAACAAGCTGACGGACTCACAGCTCTGACATATTATGGAAGGGAAAATGTACAGCGGTCACAGAGGGGGTGTTGAATCATCCTGAAGGGGTTCGCTTCACAACACTGACCCGCTGTGTACATTATCCCAATTATTACATGGCTACTTAGTAAAGAAATCAATAATTTGACACTAAATATTGATTACTTCTCAGAGTCGGAGGTTGCCGCCTGTATTTATGCAACTACATCTCCCAACCGTTCTTCACAGCAGAGTTTGCCTGTACTGCCAGGCTAAAGAAACCAGAGGTCTCCCAACGACGGTTAAATAACCATTTATTGACATTCTAAAGTGTACAGTGCAAACTTTTTCAATAATTTGTTTGCAAAAACAAAGAAAAAGGAAGTAGATTTTGTAGGAACTACACACCACATTTAATGATTATCAAGCAGCTCCTGAGATCTTTTCACCTCTGTTGGGTTTAAATGTCCAATCGAGAGGCGTCAGACAACATGATATATCAGCCACCTGCTGCACCTCTTAGCTCCTCTTACCTGTAATTACACACTGGATAACAGTGTGTGTGTGTGTGTGTGTGTGTGTGTGTGTGTGTGTGTGTTGGTGATAATTATGGTGTTCACGGTAGCGTGGTGATCTTGTGTCAGAACAAGTCTACAATTAACGCGCCAATGATCAAGTTGCTGCACGTGTGTGTGTGTGTGTGTGTGTGTGTGTGTGTGTTGTGTGTGCTGGATAATTAGCTGCATCGTCATGAATAGCTTAAAGACGCAGAGAGACGTGAGGAGAGAGAGAGTGGACAGATGCGGGAGGTGTGTCCAAGCCAAACCAAAGCGTTACGCACGCCGCCGGCGTGTGTCCTATTGTTTGACCCACTCTGTCGTAGCGTAGCTTCATCCCAATATTCAGACCACAGCTTCATCCCAATATTCAGAGCATAGCTTTATCCCAATATTCAGAGTATAGCTTTATCCCAATATTCAGAGCATAGCTTTATCCCAATATTCAGAGTATAGCTTTATCCCAATATTCAGAGTATAGCTTTATCCCAATATTCAGAGTATAGCTTTATCCCAATATTCAGAGCATAGCTTTATCCCAATATTCAGAGTATAGCTTTATCCCAATATTCAGGTGTCCCAAGTGTTGCTTTTAAATTCACTAATTATGTCATAAACAGCAAACACCAAACACACACATACACACACACACACACACAGTCATTACATCGTAACACACACATAGAAGTGTGTCGTCAAAGCTGCCTTTCTCATTAGTAATGATGTCATAAATGTCAAACACACAGTGTGTCAGTTCATTATACAAGTTAAACACATAAAACTGATTACTATTCTGTATGAAACAAGTGGAACTTTGTTTTTGTTTCTTGAACCTAGCAGTGAAAGGGTTAAGGCCAATTGGGGAGGTCTAATAAGCTTCAGGAATTCCCCTTTAACTGAATTTATTTATTCTTCATTCTTCATTTATGGGCTTTGTTTTTGGAAAATTGTCAATAATGAAAATGAATAAATTACTATTATTACTACTACTACTACTACTATTACTACTACTACTACTACTACTACTACTACTACTACTACTACTACTACTACTACTACTACTACTACTACTTCTGCTACTACTACTACTACTTCTACTACTACTACTACTGCTTCTACTACTACTACTACTACTACTACTACTACTACTACTCCAACCCTAAAAAAACAAATGTTTTCAATAGTTGTAGTGGCAGTGCTTCATATTTAATAGAGTCAGTAGTGAATGTTAACTAACACAAAAATACACGATGCATGGTATGCTACTTGATCAGTGTTAAAGTATTAGTGTAGTGTTTATTTATTTTAAAAGTTATTTGTAAAATAACAAAAATATTATAAAAAAATATAAAAATATAATTATAATTTGAATCTAGCTGTAGAATTGAAGAAAACGCAATAAGCAGTTATTTTGCATGAACATGTCAGTGCTACTACATAAATGAATAAATAAATAAAAATAAGAAGAGATTTCTTCTTCAGAACGGTTGGTGAATGAGGCCCGATGCTTACAACTAAATATTTAACTACATAAATTAAAATAATATATCAAAACAGTCACAATTTTTATACTTAAACACAATATATACATCTATATTTAATTAGTAAAATACTTTCTTTGTGTTAGGAAGGACAGTATCTCCTGCATTATTTCAGTTTTATGTGTGTGTGTGTGTGTGTGTGTGCCATTTAGCCGTTAACTGATTAGTGACATTGGACCACGCCCGTCAAATAATCAGCTCGTAATACTGTTAGCTCATTTAAGATGTCACGTCGTAATGTTGTTAAAGCCATCACACACACACACACACACACACACACAAATACACACAGCCAGATCATTAGACAGGAGTGGTTGTTAATGTAAAGGCCTACATTAACAACCACATTCTACAGTGAGTGTGGACCAAGTGTTGCTTTTAAATTCACTAATTATGTCATAAACAGCAAACAGCAAACACACACATACACACACACACACACAGTCATTACATCGTAACACACACGTAGAAGTGTGTCGTCAAAGCTGCCTTTCTCATTAGTAATGACGTCATAAATGTCAAATACACAGTGTGTCGTCAGCAGCGTTAGACCTCGTTACAGGAGGAGGGACACATCTGCCCCCCCACTCTGAGCCGTATACCTATCATGCTGCTGGCTCCTCGGGGGGGGGCTGTTGATTAGTCAGAGGATGTAAAGAGGAAACAGGCAGCTGCTCTCAGGGCGATCATGAAGCCGACTTCACCAAAGGTTAATGCAACGGGGGAAGCATTTATTCTAAACTTTGTGAAAACTTTATGTCCAATAAAGACTTTATTTGTTTTTTTAAAGTGTCCAGGGATGAAACATTTCTGATCTCAGGAGGGAGAGAGTTCCAGAGGGCGGGGGCCGCGACGCTGAAGGCTCTGTGGCCAAGAGTTCTCAGCCTGGTGTAGGGGGTGGAGAGCAGACTAGTGTTGGAGGATCGTAGTTTCCGTGATGGAGTGTAGGGGTGGAGATGGTCGGTTAGGTACTGAGGGGCAAGGGCATGGAGGAATTCGTATGTGATAAAGAGGAGATTATAGTTGATGCGGGACTTGATTGGAAGCTAGCGAAGGTGGATGAGTGAAGGGGTGATGTGCTGCCAGGGCCTAGTGTGGGTGAGAGCCCTTGCAGCTGAGTTCTGGACATACCAGAGCCTGTCCAGGGCTCTGCTGGGTACCCCGGACATGACTTTATTACAGTAGTCCAGACAGGAGGTGATGAAGGCGTGAATGAGGGCCTCAGCCACAGAGTCGGAGTGTGATGGACGGAGTCGGGAAAAGTTTTTGAGGTGGTAGAAGGCAGACTTTGTGATGAATCTGATGTGTGACTGAAATGAGAGGGTGGAGTCCAGGATGACGCATAGGTTGCGGACCTCGGAGGATGGGCAGATGGAGCTGCCATCCAGGTCTAGGAGGAAATTTCCAACCTTCTGGAGCAGTGTCTTGGGGGCCACACCATGCTCTGTTTTGCTGCTGTTGAGTTTGAGATGGTTTGATGATATCCGTGTTTTTATTTCATGCAGGCAGTTGAGTAAGGACCGGGGGGGAGGTGAGTGAATGGCTTCGTGCTGAGGTAGAGCTGTGTGTCGTCGGCGTAGGGGCGGATAATTTAACCGAGGGGAAGCATGTAGATGGTGAAGAGGAGGGGTCCAAGCACAGAACCTTGAGGCACGCCTTGGTTGACTGGGGCTGGGGAGGAGCTGGAGTCACTGATGGTGATGAACTGTTTTCTGTTGGAGAGATATGATTGAAACCAAGAGAGAGCTGTTCCGGTGAGTCCTAGGTGGTCTGATAGGCAGTTCAGGAGGATGGGGTGGGAGACTGTATCAAAAGCTGCGAAAGGGTCGAGGAGGATGAGGATGTAGATGTGATCAGCTATGATGAGGAGGTCGTTGGTGATTTTGATGAGGGCGGTCTCTGTGCTGTGGTGAGGTCTGAATCCAGATTGTAGGGGTTCATAGAGCTCATGGTTGGACATATGCTGATGGAGTCTGGCGGCAACTGCTCTTTCCAGGATTTTACTGAGGAAAGGGAGGTTGGAGATCGGCCAGTAGCTGTTTAGGTCCTCTGGGTCCAAACCTGGCTTCTTGAGGATGGGGGGTGATGGAGGCTGTTTTGAAGCTGGAGGGGACCGTGCCGGATTCCAAGGAGGTTTACATATCTCTACCTGTCTCTGTCCTCCATCCTCAGTTTAAAGCTACTGGGAAACTTTACAGACTGAAACTTTTACTCTATAGTAGAAAAAACTCTTCTCCAAAAAGAGCAAATAAACAAACAAACATACCCTTTAAAACACACACACACACACACACACACACACACACTCACACACAAATACAGTCCTGAAAACCACATGGGACCAATTATCACATTTACCATGCTCTGTTTGCCAACCCCCCGATCTCTAGCCTGACAGAGGGAGAGAGAGACAGTCATCCCCTCATTAGCCTTACATGGCATAATGCTTCTGTGTGTGTGTGGTTAATAATACTATATCATGTGTATTGTGTCCACTTACGTTACATTTACACTGACCGTGATGTGTCCAGTCGAGACGTTAAAGGGAAACGTGACATCATCCAGCCAATCACGTACTGCACACAAACACACATCTCTGCTAGATTGCTGTGTAATATGAATGCCGTATTTCTACTGTTTGCCTCGTGAACTTCATGATAACTTTCAGGAGTTGTAAAATCCTGTCTGTGAGTATTACTAAATGTTGTACAGTGTGTAGCATAAGCCGTTAAACACATTAAAGGTGCAGTGTGTAGCATCTGATAAGCCATTAAACACGTTAAAGGAGCAGTGTGTAGCATCTGATAAGCCGTTAAACACATTAAAGGTGCAGTGTGTAGCATCTGATAAGCCGTTAAACACGTTAAAGGTGCAGTGTGTAGCATCTGATAAGCCATTAAACACGTTAAAGGAGCAAGGTGTAGCATCTGATAACCCGTTAAACACATTAAAGGAGCAGTGTGTAGCATCTGATAACCCGTTAAACACTTTAAAGGAGCAGTGTGTAGCAGCTGATAAGCTGTTAAACACGTTAAAGGAGCAGTGTGTAGCATCTGATAAGCCGTTAAACACGTTAAAGGAGCAGTGTGTAGCATCTGATAAGCCGTTAAACACATTAAATGTGCAGTGTGTAGCATCTGATAAGCCATTAAACACATTAAAGGAGCAGTGTGTAGCATCTGATAAGCCATTAAACACGTTAAAGGTACAGTGTGTAGCATCTGGCGGCATACAGCGGTGAGGTTGCAGATTGCAACCAACTCAAACTTTTCCCGTGTGCCAAGTGTTTAGAAGAACTACAGCGGCCAACGTGAAAACGTGACACACTGACACCACGCTACTGGGTGAACCAGAACCAGGACTGAGCAGGGCAGACTCTCAGACCCTGCTGCAGTAAAATGAGAGGTTTTCTAAAGGGACTCTGGTGCTTGGAAACACCACTGCTTTTTGTCCACAGGGACCGCCAAAATCAACACAAAATGAAAGTTCCTCTTAGTGGCTTTAAAGCTATTATACTGAAGGGTTGGAAACTAGCAAGACTGCACTGGATTTTAAATAGTATCCATCCTAAAATCATCTTCTCTTCTCCAATGAAAGCAGCTAGTGGCGCTAACTCCAAAAGTCTCTAAATCTAGAGAGAAAGACACCAAACAACACCGACAGGCCGTCCCTTCAGGCCTCCCTCCAAAGACACTCCCCCAACACTACCATTAGGTAGGTAGACAGGTAGGAGGACAGGTAGGTAGACAGGTAGGAGGACAGGTAGGTAGACATCTATATTCTGTATGTTCATGTGCAACTGAGGACAGACACAACACAACATAACACATGTCTGAGGAATGACAGTGACTCAGTGTGTGTGTGTGTGTGCGCGTGTGTGTGTGTGTTCAGGAGGAGGTGTTTTACTGGAAGAAACCCCCCCCCTCCTGCTGCTGAGTCATCAAAATGGAGGCGATGGAATCTCCTTCACATCTCTCTGAGAGACACTCACACATCTTCACACTAGTCCTCTGTGTGTCTCTTCTTCTCATGATGACACATCTCTTTGTATCTATATATCTATCTTTAAATCTGTCTGTTTAAAATGGCACACGCACACACACACACACACACACACACACACACACACACAGACACACACACCTCTGGTCCTTCAAGGGCAGCGTTGTTCAGACGATGCCTCATCATTGACATCTGTTACAATCACACACACACACACACACACACACACACACACACACACACACACATGATAAACGATCGCTCACCCATGACATCATCAGAGCTCAGTGGAACAGAGGAATAAAAAGCCAGTCAGTGTGAGCGTCTCCTGGTAATTGATCTGACCCTGGTGCTGTTACAGACAGTTAGCCCCAGTTAACACACTTAGACACACACACACACACACACACACACAAACAGGAGTCTTTGGTCCTCTACCAGATCCAGGAGAGAGAGAGTGTGGGGAGGGGGGAGAGATAGAAACTGAAGAGTTGAAGTAAACTTCCAGGTCTAGTAAATGTGACTGAGTCTGTGTTACACTTTCCTTCACTGATATCTAAATTCCTGCGAACGTGCAAAATCAACGTGATCTCACAGAAATACGTGAAGTGATCACGACCTCGGCACATGACGGGGAAACTGTTTCTACAAACTACAAGCTAACAAACAAAAGTTAGGTTTATGAAAAAACAAGGCGATGGTTTGGGTTTAAATAAGTATGTTTGTTACGCAACCTTACTTACGTAGCCTATGTAACTTAAAACAAGTCAACGTTGACGTTTCAGGTGGGACACTAACAGTGGTCTCCTGGGTGGGTTTGTTTGATCCATTCACCCTGACCTCGTTATCGGTTAACGTCACCACCTTTCGGGTCCTATCGATGCGCTCACGCTCCACCTCCCCGGCGGTGCGGACGTGACGGGCTGGTGGTGCGCCCAACTCCGCGGGGCCGGGATCCCACCTCTGCTGCCGCGTGCCGGCCCTCACTTTCATTGCGCCATGGGGTTTTGCTTTCACCCTCTGACTCGCGCGTGCATTCGACTCCTTGGTCCGTGTTTCAAGACGGGTCGGGTGGGTTGCAGACATCACCGCAGACCCCTGTAGTCTTTTACGTGGCCCGAGCCCCACCCTGGGGGCACGATGTGGTTGAGGGGCACTGAGGACCGTCCGCCCCGGTGACACTTTGTCGACGGCCTCGGGAATCACCTTCGCCCAGAGCCTTTCCAAGCCGACCTAGAGCCGGTGGCGGCGCACCGCCTCGTATGCGGGACTCCCCAGCCTGCCGTGTGTCGCTCACACCCTCCAGCTGGCTGTTAACGAGGGTCTTTTGGCACAGAGAAGTACTCGTATCGGTACTCGGTATCGGCGAGTAACCAAATGTAAGTATATATACTCGGTCTGAAAAAAAGTGGTATCGGTGCATCCCTACTCCCTACAGAGAGTTTGATTAACACACTTCTGTTGAACCTGGGAATCTGTGTGTCCACCACAACAAAGGATCCTTATTGACTTTCCATTGTCATTGTTTCCGTGGTACCGGTACGTAATGTGTTAAAAAGATGTGACGGCACCACGGAAACACCCCTGAATGATGTGCAGTCATTTCAGAGATTTCTGTGAGATCTGTCTGTGCAGACTACATCGATAAATCAATTTTTTTGCGATGCGTCTACCAACCAGAGACGGCAGCACCTCCACTAGAACCGTAGACGTAGCGTATACAGCTCGTATGGCGGGGCCATTTAAAACCACCGGCGGAGCTCGAAATGAGCCTTCTTTGGTCCAGAGCATCTTCGACTGTTTGGACAGCATCCTGTTTTCTTGTTTTGTTTGTTGATAAATTCAAAGGTCACTTCAACTGTTGTATTTTAGCAGCTGGTAAGAACACACACACACACACACACACACACACACACACAGGGTCTAGACATGACGGGGTTTGATGTCGTGGGAGCTCTGTGGGGTGTAGAGGAGGACAAGGGGGGGAGGAGGTGGAGGGTGGTTAGGAAAAGACTTGGAGGAAAGGAGAAGGAGGAGGAGGGATGGAAAAAACTGGAATAAGAGGAGGAGGAGGAGGAGGAGGAAGATGGGGGGATGGAGGGGGGCCAGCAGTTCATAACCTGTAGATACTAAAGAAAAAACCTCCTTCCACTTTTCTTTGTTCCATCACTGGTTCTGGTATTTAACATGCCGTCACACTGCCAGACACACAACCCACACGGTTATATCATTTCATTTGAAATACCTCATATTCAAACTTTGATTTATTTCAAATAAAACCCGGGTCAAACCGGTCCAAAGCAATTCAAACTGTGGTGCTTTGCTAGCAGCTCTGTGAGACTGTACTGAGATCAATGCTCACATGGGCATGCTAATGTTTAGCAGGTATAATATTTACCATCATTAGCGTGTTAGCATGCTAACAGACCTGAGGATGATGGGAATGGCATTACTTTTGGAGGCCATAAACCAAAGTATTGGACAAATAAAAAATTTGACCTAGTGACACTAAAATATGAAATAATGAAATGAAATGAAATTATTCTGTTGACAATAATGTGATCTTCTCTCTCTGTCTCTCTTCCTCACAATGATAGCTGTGTCGATGTCTGACCCCAGTGTGACCCAGGAAGTTGCAGCTGGAGGTCATGTTGTGTCTGGGAGGGGGTCAGAGGTCAGAGGCGGAGCAGCCTCCCACTGAGCTCTCCCAGGACACACAGTCCACCGGCCCATTTCCCAACACCAGTCCTCAACTACCCTCTGTCCTGAAAGAGTTCGCTCAAGCTCCACTTGATCCAAAACCAACTGTACAACTGAACATGAAGAGGAACTTCATCGTTGAACGTTGTGCGCTCTTTACCTCCACAGAAAACTAAACCTGCAACAGCTGTGTGTATGTGTGTGTGTTGAGGAGGCAGAGGCGGAGTTAAGGAGGGGTAGAAGTGTGTCGGTGCAGGTGTTGGGGTGTAAGGAGGCGTGGATTTGAGGGTCGAGTTGCTTGTTGGTGTGTTCCTTTCAAAAGGCTGATTACAGATACTTCACCAGCAGGTGATCACACACATAGACCCCCCTCTACACCTGGCATTAAAATGTGTCTCGTATCTAGATATGATTTAACCTGATTACAATATACCTGGTGTTAATGTGTGCCTCCAGTGTCCACACGTGTTTACGCCCATGTAGTTGTTGTATGTATGTGGATTGAAAACACAATTGCATTTATACTTGTGTTCAATGTGGTCACAATGCATGACCAGTTCTAATGATAATATATCACTAATAATATCAGCGATGGACTACCCTTCTCCCCTCAGCTAACACTAACACTATAGTGGTCACGGTGGTCTAACAGTCTGACCTGCAGTGAGGCTTGGTAAAGTAAAGGTGACTCACTCACTGTCTCTAACCCCCTGCTACACACACACACACACAAACCACAAACGCACATATGGGTGCTCAAAAACACACACCGCAACGCCCTCTCCCTCCGTTTCACTTGCTCTAACCACAGCTACTTCCTCGGTGAAAACTGTTGGCTGAGGGGGGGCGGGTGGTTAGTTTGATTACACACACACACACACACACACATGCATACAAAGCCACAATGCCAGATTAATAGAAGAGTAAGACAATCTCTCTCGGGTGACTGTCGGGGTTAGAGTCAACTCTGAAGACAAAAAGTCATCAACAAGGGTATTTGGAGAACCACATACCAAAACCAGAGAGAGAGAGTCATGAAGAGATAGCAAAAGGAAGATGTGTATGACGACAGAGAGAAGGAGCGGAAGCAGCAGACTCTTCACTCTGTAAGCAAGTGAAGAGTCGGAGAAAGATACCACCAGTAGAGAAACGTAGAAAGAGAATGAAAGTTTCTTTGTGGATTATTTTGCCTCGGAGTCACCGGTCAACTGGAAAAACCACAAGGAGCTTTTTCTACCACTTCTACCCATGACCGGGACACCTCGGCTGGGGTAAGAATACCACAACTACAGCCTCTTCACGTCCTGTTTATGTTGTTCAGTGATCCTCCTTTTATTGCTGAATCATATAAAAATAAAAAAAATACATTTTACAGGCCTGTCTGCTTGTATCACAAAGTTTGACATTAAGAAAGGAAAGGAGTAGAAAGGTTCTCTGCGTTCAGGTCTACGTGATTCTTTTTTAAACTCCTTCATGGTGAACCATGGTGAGTTGATGCCTTATCTTATTATTACATCAACCATTCATTCATTCATTCATTCATTCCTGCCATTCTCAACAATGATGACAATTTCAGCTTCATTTAAGCAAGAAAAAGATCTCCATCTTCCTCATTGGTTTCTGCAGATGTCCCTTCAGGTTTGCCCTGGTCGCTTGTACTCACAGCTCAGCTCGGGTTGAGTTAACTTTAGTGTTGAACTTTTGTGTAAGGACATAATGATTCTGAAGCTATTGTGCATGTGTAAAGTGTTTTGTTTTCCAAAAGAGGATAAAACTGTTTAGGAACAAAGTAGTGGAAACTGGAAACAGCACCAGTCAAGCCTCTGAGCGTCACATGGTAGCTGTTGACTGACATCTCAGGACCGGTGTGAAAACTATATACAGTCCATGGTGCTGAGGTTACAGGACAGTCTGATCACTCCCTACATCACTTTTTAGGCATAAGGAGTGACCGGTGCTCAAATCACAGATGGAATAAAAGCTGCGGGCAGTGATGAACGGATCCTCGCACCTTCTCGCACGTCGAGGTTACTGGTGAGACGCCGATTGACGTGGCCAGGCACAATGGCCACGTGCAACTCCACATGTTACATCTGCCTGCCAAATTTCATACATGTAGGTGAAACCGGAGCGAGGGGCTCAATTTTTCCAACTTTCTAGGGGGCGCTAGCGAGCCATTTTGCAACACCTAAGCCCGTTTGCCACGTTTGGCAACTTTTTGAGCATGTTAATGAAAAAGAATAATCCTTACAGTTTCATAGGGCCTTCGCTGGCCCGACGTTGTCGGTGCCCGGGCCCTAACTATGCAATGACTAACAACACTGGTCTCCCAGCTGGTTAACTGCCTCTTGGAATTGAGGTGATACAGCAAATTAGTGTCCACCCACACAGATATTCATTAATCCCATCACCAGTACCGACGATGTCAGTCAGTCTGTACCAAAAAGGTGGGGGGTGCTGTCACTGCAGAAAAAATATATAAAAGTAGGATTCTCCCGCCTGCAAATGGATCACACATCTGTATTAACAGGGCAGTCTAGCAGCAATCTAACTGCACCATAAATTACATTTATATAACCACAATAACACAAAATGAGCATTTTTTCTCTTATCATTCATATTATATATTCTGAATCAGCTTCTTGAGCCATATGTTGTCATGAGACACGTCAGAGTCGAGCACTGACAGTCCTGCAGACTGTTTGCAATGCCCATCCCAATGAATGCCCCCTGATCCCAGCTGTCTGTCAGATGTCACCTCGACTAATTCAAGTCACTGAACTCAACTTCTCGGCCGTGTTTGTGATGTTGGTACTGTTTGGAGATTTTTTCATGCAGATATTGGGCAAATAGATAGATGTGGTTTGTGGTTAAGAGATTGGCCATGAATGTGGATGTTTCAGCTTGTTGGAGGACTTCATCATGACCTTTCATTGTATGTGTGTTTAAATGTTCTATTCATGTACAGATAAAAAAGGGTGGAGAGGAAGAAACGTCTGAAGAATAATCATTTCATGGCATCCAACAGCATCTTTGAGTCACTGTCGTCCTATCGCTCAGCTTTTATACGAGGTAAGTGTATTTTTCTGCACATGCGTATGTATGTTTCAACTTCATCTGCAGTCTTTAACTGCTCTGTTCGCTGTTCCTCTTTGTTTCCTTCTGTTCGGTGTTCCTCTTGGTTTCCTCTGTTCGGTGTTCCTCTTGGTTTCCTTCTGTTGGGTGTTCCTCTTGGTTTCCAGTAGTTCAAGTGTATTTTATGATGAATGTCGAATTTAGGATTGAAAAGTTTCTGTGAATGATTTTCTTGAATGTTTCTCACCTGGGTTCAAATCTGAACCTCTATCCATGTGGACATTCACCAGATGTTGCTTCATATTAAAACTGCACTTTGGTATATACAGTATACTTAGCTGTGAGTTTTAGACTGTCAGCAGTGAGCTGGTAGAACATTAAGTAGACTACATGACTGGGACACGAGTCAGACTCCAGTCAAACATTTGATGACTTTAAATTCAACTTGACAAAATAAAAACTTTCAACTGGACTTGGACCTTCACAACAGCAACTCCTGACTTCACTTGGACTTGAGCCTTTTGACTTTAACATACTTCATATCTTCCCACAAGCCCAAAGATTAAAAAGTGTGTTATTTAAAAAGTATGTGCACAAAGACAATCAACTGCCCAGTACCAGATATAACTCCGTCAGCATTACAGATGTTGGGTTTATTTACTTTTTGAGAGATCCTTCATTGATTTGGGAAGAGGATTTACTGAACTGAACAAACTGAATTTCTATCTTTTGTTGTTTATTGTTGAAACCCCCGAAAAGTGGTGCATTATGTTGAACTCTGGACTCTTTATTTTTGGTGTATATCAACTTGCATTTGATTGTTTGAACCAATCTGACATCATCCAATCAAGTTGCAGGAGAAAATCCTGAAGAACTAACATTATATTACTGAGCATCAGTTCACTAGCAAGGACCACGCCATCAGCAAGGTACGATTTAACACATTTACTGAAGGGAAAACACAGATGATCTTTTAGCGTGTTTGGAGGGTGACTGCGGCCCGGCTGACCATCGGAGGACCTCATCACGCTCCGACCGGCCCGGCCGACCATCGGAAGACCTCACCGAGCTCCGACTGGCCCGGCCGACCATCGGAGGACCTCACCACGCTCCGACCGGCCCGGTCCACCATCGAAGGACCTCACCACCCTCCGACCGGCTATGTGTTGGGAGACTGGAGCTGTCCTCGGAGGCGATGGAGTGGGAGAACTGTGGCAACGGTGATGGACTGTCCGTGCCTCATCCTGTCCTTTCTGATGAGGGAGAGGAGCGTGGAAGAGACTGTGTTGAGGCTGCTGGACTCTCTTCTGGCGTTTGGATCACGGGAAGAGGGGTCTCTCTACTGGCGGTCTGCTGGTGTGGGCTGATGGAAACTTTGGACATGATCTTCTTGATTTTGACCCAATAGCTTGTCGTTCGATAGGTCGGACGTCAAGCTATTGGGTCAAAATCAAGAAGATCACGGACTGCGTCTCACCATCCCTAGATGGTGAGACGCAGTCCGTACCCAGCATGAGGTGAGTGCACGGATGATGAAGTTAAATAGCTCACTGTTCTGTGTGCTCCAGTAACTGCGGTCAGGCCAGCCGCACGTTGTTTTGCGGTGCGTATGTATTCTAGGTATTACGGTGCGTGTGTATTCTAGGTATTACGGTGCGTGTGTATTCTAGGTATTATGGTGCGTGTGTGTTCTAGGTATTATGGTGCGTGTGTATTCTAGGTATTACGGTGTGTGTGTATCCTAGGTATTACAGTGCATGTGTAGTCTAGGTATTATGATAAGAGCAAGTAAGAACTGACTTCAGACTAAAAGCACTGTTCTGATGAAGGTGATCGTCCATTTTGCATTTTGCACACTGTGTTTATCGCTTCCTAAATTTCCTTCGGGATTAATAAGGTATCTATCTATCTATCTGGTGCTGTTGCAACAGTGTAGTTGGAGGTTCAGGTGAGAGAACATCCTGAATGAGGAACCTCCAGGTCTCAGGCCAGCTTCTGTGAGCCTGCAGCCTCCCGGCGAACAGGGAGGATGACGACAGGGAGGAGAGAGAGGAATGTAGCAGGCATTCCTTCCTGCTGCATCAACCAGCAGCTGTGTGAATGACTATACATGTCTGCTTCATTTTTCCCAGCACCGGCTGTCTCTGTGTGACCCAACGTGAGGTAATAATCAACATATGAAGCTTCTGAGCCTCTTCCAGCCCATCGTTTTAGTGTTCCCTTCTCATCTACAGGGTTTACAGCAGATAGCAGCCCGACACAGTTAGAGACTAGCTGATGAACATAGCTGTTTGATAATACATTAGCCATATCAACTTTGTAGGGTGATAATATATCTATATACTGTATCTATTTCCCCAAAAGTTAGAAAAAGAGTCCCTAACTAGGACACATCCTGCACTGTTCCACTAAGTCAGGAGTCAGCAACCTTAGCTCCTCTCCAGTGGCTCCCTGTGGATTTTTAAAAATGAAAATGAATACATGTTTTTTGTTTACATTTACATTTTTATTTATCATTGTTGTAGGTCTATGGTACGACGGTACGACGGAGTATTAGAGGCAAATTGAGGAAAAAAAATCAATCTGATATTTAGAGAATATAGTCGTAATATTACGAGAATAAAGTCAGAAGTTTACGAAAAAATACCCGGAATATTATGAGAATGAAGTCATAATAAAAGTAATAATATTACGACTTTTTTCCTCATTAAGTTATGACTTTATTCTCCTAATATTACAACTTTTTCTCGTAAAGTTATGACTTTATTCTCATAATATTATGACTTTTTTCTCCTAATATTACGACTTTTTTTCTCATAAAGTTATGACTTTATTCTCATAACATTACGACTTTTTTTCTTGTAAAATGAATTTTTTCTCGTAAAATTATGACTTTTTCTCGTAAAATTATGACTTTATTCTCGTAATATTACGACGTTTTTTCACGTAACATAATAACTTTTTTTCTAATAATATAAAGACTTTTTTTCTCGTTAAGTTATGACTTTATTCTCGTAACATTATGACTTTTTTCTCGTAAAGTTCTGACTTTATTCTCGTTATATTACAACTTTTTTTTCTTGATAAGTTATGACTTTATTCTCATAATATTACGACTTTTTTCTCGTAAAGTTATGACTTTATTCTCATAATATTACGACTTTTTTTCTCGTAAAGTTATGACTTTATTCTCATAACATTACAACTTTTGTGTTGTAAAATGATTTTTTTCTCGTAAAATTATGACTTTTTCTCGTAGAATTATGACTTTATTCTCGTAATATTACGACGTTTTTTCTCGTAACATAATAACTTTTTTTCTAATAATATAAAGACTTTTTTTCTCGTTAAGTTATGACTTTATTCTCGTAACATTATGACTTTTTTCTCGTAAAGTTATGACTTTATTCTCGTTATATTACAACTTTTTTTTCTTGATAAGTTATGACTTTATTCTCATAATATTACGACTTTTTTCTCGTAAAGTTATGACTTTATTCTCATAATATTACGACTTTTTTTCTCGTAAAGTTATGACTTTATTCTCATAACATTACAACTTTTGTGTTGTAAAATGATTTTTTTCTCGTAAAATTATGACTTTTTCTCGTAGAATTATGACTTTATTCTCGTAATATTACGACGTTTTTTCTCGTAACATAATAACTTTTTTTCTAATAATATAAAGACTTTTTTTCTCGTTAAGTTATGACTTTATTCTCGTAACATTATGACTTTTTTCTCGTAAAGTTATGACTTTATTCTCGTTATATTACAACTTTTTTTTCTTGATAAGTTATGACTTTATTCTCATAATATTACGACTTTTTTCTCGTAAAGTTATGACTTTATTCTCATAATATTACGACTTTTTTTCTCGTAAAGTTATGACTTTATTCTCGTAACATTACGACTTTTTTCTTGTAAAATGATTTTTTTCTCGTAAAATTATGACTTTTTCTCATAGAATTATGACTTTATTCTCGTAATATTACGACTTTTTTTCTCGTAACATATAACTTTTTTCTAATAATATAAAGACTTTTTTTCTTGTAAAGTTATGACTTTATTCTCGTAACATTATGACTTTTTTCTCGTAAAGTTATGACTTTATTCTCGTAATATTAAAACTTTTCTCTCTTAAGCTTCTGACTTTATTCTCGTAATATTAAAACTTTTCTCTCTTAAGCTTCTGACTTTATTCTCGTAATATTATCACTTTTTTCTCGTAATATTACGACTGTTTTCTCATAAAGTTATGACTTTATTCTCGTAATATTACGTTTTTTTTTCTCGTAAAGTTAGGACTTTATTCTTTTAATATTACGACTTTTTTTCTCTTAAAGTTATGACTTTATTCTCGTAATATTACAACTTTTTTCTCGTAAAGTTATGACTTTATTCATGCAATTTATTACTTTTTTCTCATAATATTCCGACTTATTTTCTCGTAAAGTTATGACTTTATTATCCTAACATTCCGACTTTTTATTCCTGTAAAGTTATGACTTTATTCTCGTAATATTCTGACTTTATTCAGGTGTTTTTCCCCTCAATGTGGCCGTAATACTCTGTAGTACATTATCTCTTTGGCCCTCACTGCATTAGACTTATATACTATATACTTAGACTATAAACTGTGTTACCTTCATCACAATGATCAAATGTTTTGCGGCTCCAGACAGATTTAATTTTTTTTTTTTTTTTTTGCCTAAAATGGCTCTTTTGATAGTAAAGGTTGCTGACCCCAGCACTAACTGGTTGATTACTGTACACTGAAACACAGTAGAAGTTGTGGATGTATCTTCAGATTGATAATATCCCTTTTGAGTTGATTTAATATCATTAGTGGTTGATGCAGATAGTCTCATATTGTGTGTCTCCGGTGGCGGTTGGCTCTGCTACGGAAACTGTCAAGAACACTTTGTGACAGTGTTTCAGTGTGTTTCCTGTTAAATCTTGGCTCAACGCTGTAAAAGAAAAAGCAATTATTTTTGACTGCATTCTCACTTCTGACATCATCGTCTACAGACTCACAGCGTCATCACTGTGTTTCTGCTAGAAAACACTATACCTGTCATACATATTGATTATCATACCGTCTTCTTATAGGCCTATATTAATGAGTTATCTGCTAAAATAACATTAGTTTGGTGGGCTTCCTGCAGATCTAACAGAGCATGTTACACATAGATCTGTTTGTTCAGCTGCCAGAGCATCACTGACCACCAAATGCAGCTCATGGTTGTAGGTTGTCGTAGCAGTTTTTGTACCCTTCCATGACCCCTCATCAACATCCATGGTTGACGACAGACAATATCGATTGCGTTGCAGCTGCTCTATATTGACTAATGTTGTGATTTCTTGACCCCATCTGAATGCGTCTCTCCACATAGCTTCACAAGTCAGGAATGTTTATGTCATCCTTTGCCAGTTTCCACTATACGCTTCCAGTCGCTTAATCCGGTAACGGTGAAGGTGATGTCTGTAGCAGATGAGGGTCCGACTTCTCGGATAGAAAAATGCTGCCTGAATTGAGGACTCTAGTCTGTCTCGGCTTCCGTACCAGGAGCTGGTGCAGGAAGGCGTGCAGGAAAGTTGTTCAAGATAACTCTTTTGGGCTTCTTGGCACCCAGATCACTTGCCGCTGCTGCCTGCGATGGCCCAATATGAGCGTTTCTACGAGCAGGAATGCTAACGTTTGCCTCATTGGAGTTATTCTCTTTGTCACGGTTAATGCAACTAGTAGGAATGTTTGGAGATGTTGTGGAATTGACAGTGCGGAGAGGTTGCCGAGCAGAGAGATGGAGGGGGAAGAGGGGGAGAGGGGGAGGTTGAAGATCTCAGATAGCTCTCTCATGACCACCGACCAAAACCGTCTAACTGGGGTGCAGAGCCAGAATGCATGGAAGTGATTGACTATTGCAGTTGGACAGTGAGTGCAGGTGTTGCTGTCTATAAAGCCTATATTTTACATTTTGTGAGAGGTGATGTGTGTTCTGTGTAGTACCTTGTATTGAATTAGCTGAATTTTTGAGAGTTGAAGGAGGCAGTTTGAGGTCGAGTATGTTGTTAGTTTTCCACCAGGCGGTGAGAGTGGTTATTTGCCGTTATTCTCTGCATCACTCTGGCCAGGCCCTGAACTGATGCAACCTGTGCTGCGACTGTCTGCTGACAACCCAGCTGCAGCTCCTAATATCCATCACATTTTAGCATTTTGTACTCAACTCATGGCTTTCATGTGAACTGTCTTTTTCTCTTTCCATAATTATATTTCATGTGCACTGGACTGGATATATTGTGAATGATGTAGGCCGTGTTACTTGATTGGGTGTGCACATTAAATCCTGATAAGATGTCATTGTATTCAGACTGTATGGCAGATCCGTTAACACAGTCCCATATGGGGATTCACCTCGTGCAGTATTTGGGGACAAGAAGGTGGTTGTTTTTTAGTTATTGTTGAGGTTAAAAAGAATGAAAGTCAATGCAATATACTCCAAAGTGAAAAAACCAACAGCGTGTTCCAATCCACGTACTTCCGGAAGTACACTTCGATGTAGTGCACTGTATTCACTCTGTACTTACTTGAGTAGTGCGTGAATTTCAACGGGGTAGGATCGTCTCAAATCAAATAATCTGCGCCTCACTGACCGGAAATGACAATTGCAACATTTCACCGCGGCTCGCTACCCACCAAAATATCTTCTTCTTCTTCGGGGTTTTACGGCAGCTGGCATCCTTTGTGTTGCATTGCTGCCTCCTTCAGGTTTTACCCGTCCACTACCTGCCAAAATATCTGCCTGCTTTGTTAATCAAGAATACACAGAAAACGAAAGCATAGAAATTACGTTTCCAACGTCGTTTGCCGTACTTCACAGTGTGAACGCATGTGTGTGTGTGTGTAGTGAGCCTATCTTTCTCCACCGTGCTGCAACTGCTTGTGTCCCACATGTTCAAAGACATCAGATCACGTGTTCCCTGCCTGTGTGCTGTGGTTAGAACGGCGTGTGTGCATCACATCTCACAGGATGCTTGCATACGTAAGGTTCTCTTCCTCCCGTCAGTCACAGAGATCTAATAGAACCACAGTTGGTGGGTTTGTGATCTAACCTCAGGACAGTTCACTCTCGCTGCATCATTCAGCTGATCAAACCACAGCATGCAGGATTTGAACCAGTATCAGCTGATCAGATCACATGTGGTTAACCCAGGGGTCAGCAACCTTTACTATCAAAAGAGCCATTTTAGGCAAAAAAAAAAAAATAATAATCTGTCTGGAGCCGCAAAACATTTGAGCATTGTGATGAAGGTAACACAGTTTATAGTCTAAGTATATAGTATATAAGTCTAATGCAGTGAGGGCCAAAGAGACAATGTACTACAGAGTATTAGGGCCACATTGAGGGAAAAAAAAATCTAAGATTTCCAGAATAAAGTCAAAACTTTACGAGAAAAAAAGTTGTAATATTACGAGAATAAAGTCATAATTTTGCGAGGAAAAACAGTCATAATATTACGATAATAAAGTCATAACTTTACGAGGAAAAAAAGTCAGAATATTACGAGAATAAAGGCATAACTTTACGAGAAAAAAAGAAAATAACATGTAAAATTACTACTTTATAATATTATGACTTTTTTCTTGAAATCTCAGATTTATTCTTTTCCTCAATGTGACCCTAATACTCCGTCGTACCGTCGTACAATGATAAATAAAAATGAAAATGTAAACAAAAAACAGTTATTCACTTCCATTTTTAAAAATCCACAGGGAGCCACAGGAGAGGAGCTACAGAGACGCATTTGGCTCCAGAGCTGCAGGTTGCTGTATCAGCTCAGTGTGTGTGTGTGTGTGTGCTTTGACTTACCTGAGCTTCAGTTTATCTGAGCTTGTTCAGCTGAGCCAGAGAGCCCAACATAAGACAGTTCACTGTCAGCTTTCAACTGTTAGCATTTACTGTAAATGTTACTGAACTGATCACACACAGACCTCCAGTTGACCTCTATGAGTGGTCTAAAGATCAGACTGGTCCAACCAAACGATCAATGGTGCCTTTAATGAGCCCACAGCCAGTTTAAATGTTAACTATGTTCCATAGTGTTGTATACTGAAGTTACATTCTTACCTCCTGCTGCCTGCATGTTCAGCTATATGAAAATATGTCCTGGGGACAGAGTAGGCCAGACATATCCACGAACCCTGAGGAAGAGGTTCTGGGTTTAGAGTCTGCAAGAATACAAAAGAAAGCTTTAATATAGTGACAATTTAGTGACAACACTGATCGTCCTCCAGAAAACACCCATGTAAAGGAAATGACCATCGGCATCATAATCACTTAATCACGTTCATATGTACCAAACTATCTGTGAAATAAAGTTAACTTCTTTTCCCATGTTCTGTCTAAGTGACTAACCCTAAAACTTTTTATAATGTCATCATTTGGGGCAACTGGTACCATCAGATTTAGGGATGCACCCGATACCCGATACCAGTATCTGGTCCGATACTGTGCTCATGTACTCGTACTCGCAAAACGGCTCTGATACAACAGCACCGATACGACTTTACGGCAGCGTGGCGTTGGGCTGGGATCCCAACTCAGCTGGCGCGCGCTGGCCCTCACTGTCATTGCGCTGCAGAGTTTTGCTTGCACCCTCTGACTCGCGCGTGCGTCAGACTCCTTGGTCCGTGTTTCAAGACGAGTCGGGTGGGTTGCCGACATCGCCACAGACCCCTGGTGCCTTTTACGTGGGCCGCGGCACGACGCAGACTGGTCGACTGGTTGCATCGGGAGCAGGGAGTCCTGTCACGGTGCGGCGAGGTCTGGGAGGGGAGTGCTGTAAAGCTGCGACCGTGAGTCACCTTCGTCCCGAGCCTTTCCAAACCGACCTAGAGTAGGTGGTGGCGCGTATGCGGGACTCCCCAGCCAGTCTGTTTCTTATTGCATCATGTGACGTGTTACTGAAGACAATGGTATAAATGTGAGTGGGAGTTGGAGAGAGGAGTGATGGTGTTGTCAGAGTTTGTTGTGTTGGAGTACAGAAAGTGTAGCTTAGTGGTATCTAAAAGATTTTCAGTGTCATGGCTGAATATATAGATGATTTCCACAACGTGGATGAGATGCGAGATTTCAGAACGAGACCTCTCTGAATGAGACACATGACGGGTTAAAAGGGTTCAAGTTTCCCCTTAAAGGGAGTTCTGATTCCAGTGTGCAGATACATTTCTGTTGTATTCATGTGTGACAGTGTAATGTTGCCTGGATGTCAGAAATAACATTCGTATCAAAAGTATCTACAAAATATTCATATCCCCTTAATATGCATGTGTGGCAGCTGAAGTCAGGTTCAGTTTAGGCTCTATAAAATAAATATATATCATAACTAGAATGGCACTCGGAGAGCGCAGACATCCGCCAAGCTGCCCGAGTATGATTGGCCCCCCCTCCTCTCCGTGCAGCTTGTGCCATCATCCACGTGTATTTTTGTTTATGTTGAGATCAGCTGTACGTAGTGGAGCATCGTAAAACACTTCATTCAAACTGGGACAGAAACAAAATAAAACTCTCCTAAACCGTCTTGGCGGAGGTAATAATAATAATAATAACGATAAATAATATCATGTCAACAGTGACTTTTAGTAAGAGATGGGTTATGAAAACCACTGTTCCCATTAACTTCCCTTAACCTCCACAGTCTGACACTATACTGCCTGCGGTAGCACTGGACTGTGCCATTGTAACACATCCAGTAAAGTTCCCCCCTGTTACACGCGACCCTTCTGCCAGATATTTAACCTACTATATGATCTGCATCTCAGATCAGTAGATGAAGCATCTGATGCATTCCAGATATCTAGAGATTGAACTATTCACACATAGCGCTTAAGCAACCGATGATCTGGGTCTTTTCTGGAGCTGAGTGGAGAATCAGGGCTAAAGCCATGTAGAATGAATAAGGCATTAGAAGAAGAAGCTTAGAAGTTGTAGGAGACCATTTTGAGAGTGAGTGAGTGACATTAAACATTTCACATCAGATAGGAGCAGATGAACATGATTAAGAACTGTGTTGTTCCTCCTCCCCAGCACCATCTTTTCAGAAACACTGTGGAGGCTACTGACAGTTTGTAAGATGTTTTCATGACCATCTTAGCCTCAGATTTAAACCTGTTCATGACCTCTAATTCAAAGGATTAAAGTGGAGACTGAAAGAAATGAGGGATTGGCTTGCCCTGAATCTGTTGTTCTGACCCTGATAAGTCAGACACAACCAGGTTGAGACTGACAATCAAAGCTCTGGACTGAACCTAAACAAATCTCTGTTTAAACCAGGGGTCAGCAACCTTTACTATCAAAAAAATGGCAAAAAAAAACAAAAACAAAAAATCAGTCTGGAGCCGCATAACAATTTGAGCATTGTGATGAAGGTAACACAGTTTATAGTCTACGTATATAGTATATAAGTCTAATGCAGTGAGGGCCAAATAGACAATATATTACGGAGTATTAGAACATCTGATATTTACAGAATAAAGTCAGAATATTATGAGAAAAAAGTCGTAATATTACGAGAACAAAGTCATAACTTTAGGAGAAAAGAAGTTGTAATATTACAAGAATAAAATCATAACTTTAGGAGAAAAGAAGTTGTAATATTACAAGAATAAAGTCATAACTTTAGGAGAAAAAAAAGTCGTAATATTAGGAGAATAAAGTCATAACTTTACGACAAAAAAAGAAAATAACACGTAAAATTACTACTTTATAATATTCTGACTTTATTCTCGTAATATTACGACTTTTTTTCTCATAAACTTCTGACTTTATTCTCGTAATATTATGACTTTATTCTCTAAATCTCAGATTTATTTATTTTTCCTCAATATGGCCCAAATACTCCGTCCTACCGTCATACCATAGACCTACAACAATGATAAATAAAAATGAAAATGTAAACAAAAACCAATTATTCATTTCTATTTTTAAAAATCCATAGGGAGCCACTGGAGAGGAGCTAAAGAGACTCATGTGGCTCCGGAGCTGCAAGTTACTGACCCCTGGTTTAAACAGTGTAAATAGTATTTAGTATTATTATATTCCTGTAATCTGTTACATAGAAAGAAAACTCATTAATTTCATGTATTCATGCTTCAGGAGTCCCTTTTTCTTCTTCTTTCCTCCATCCTTCCTTTCCCGCTCCATATATCTCGGATGTTTGGCTGAAAAAGAGAACCACATCGTCGGCGTGTTGAATTTACATTGTTCCCTTCCCTCTGTTCATATATCAACCTGCTTCCAAGCTTGTTTTGGTGCTGTTCTTTTTCTTTAATTTATGCCTCTCGTCACATCTGCAGCCGTCATGTTGCACGCTACATCGGCCTCTTACCACTTGTTGACATTGTTGGCCTTTCGTTGCGACATCGTATGCGCCTGTCCATAGCAGATTCTGGTTATCTGGAGGCTCCACCTGCTGTGTTTGTGTCCCAGAGACAGAAAGTAGAGTGTGTTATCAGGAGGAAACTCCACAGGTCTGCTCCAGGCTGATCTTAAGAGGTGATGCTGACTCTCTGTGCATTCCCACATTCAGACAGCACTTATATATTCTCACACAACACTAATACACAAGCGTTCTCACATTCATAACTTATCAAAATGTCAAAGCACACTTCAGTAATGAAGGAGCTCACAGTGCCGGTGTTAGACTTCCAGACTCCAGAATGATGGATGTGATCCAGGGTGACTATTCAGCTGCAACTAGCAAATGTTTTTCATTCGTTGTTTAGGATATAAAATGTCAGAAAAAAAGTTAGAAAGTTCATCACAAGTTTCCTTAGGTGAGCAAAATATAAAATTTACAATGACTGAAAAAAACAGCTAAAAATCCTATTGAGCTAATATTAAAAATTGAAATGACATGGATTATGCCATGATCTTTTTTTTTTTTTTTAAACAATTAATTTAATTTTTTTTACAACTAAAGTTTGCAGCAAGTGGTATAAAGTCAGGATAAAATGAAAGTGAGACCCAACAAAATCTATGCAAACATACATACATATGCACACACACACGTGTATGCCCGAAGAAAATGATTAAAATAGAAAATTCGAAAAATGTATAAAATAGCATAGAAAGAAATTAGACACAAGCATAATAGCAGTAATAATAATAATAATAATAATAGTGTTATTATTATTATTATTATTATTATTATTATATAAATCATAATAGTGAAAGAAATAAAATGATACAAAAAATCTTTCTTTTTGAAGCATATATCAGAGCTATATATCAGGGTGTATGTCAATAACAATACTGATAATAATAAGTATTTTTTTTTTCCTTCACAGAGGCAGGCCAATGTGTTTTACTGATGCATATTCTGTAATCTTTATTATTATTATCTTTATTGTTGGCAACACTGTCACTCGTCACATGTGAGTGACGGAGTGCTGCAATACGCTTGACAGTGGCTTCTCATCGGTTGTGAGTCGCGGCCAATGAGACAAGCTGAGGGACGACAGATCAGCAGGGTTTCCCTCTATCACAAATATCTCCCAACATGAAATAAATAGATAAAAAAGACATTATGACATAAATACTCGTATGAATGTAGAGTTTTATGAATGCATTATTATGAGATGTTATTTAATTATTTTCACAATAAGAGAGTTTATAGGATTCCAGCCTGTCGTTAGTCGGCTCTAGCAAACTTAGGTAGCAGCGTGACTGACTGGAATTATTATGAATAAAAATCATTATGTCATTATGAAATAAAACTTCTGAAAAAAAGGGCATTTTTCAAAGATGTCTAGAAGGTTAAAATGTCCAATATAATTCAGTTATTATGAAAGTGAATGATGACAGTGTGAGGTGAGATTTACAGGGCACTAACAGAGGCTGTTTCACCATTTCACAATGTGTGTGTATGTGTGTGTGTGTGTGTGTGTGTGTGTGTGTGTGTGTGTGCGTGTGTGAGTTGTAACAGACAGAGGAAATAGTGATGGAAGAAGGAAGCGATGAGGATGTGTGTGGCAGAGCGACCGTTAGAAACACAAGGCCTGGCATTCAACACACACACACACAGAGTTGTTGTTGTTAACTAGTCGGACGTATTTAGTATATGTTTAGTTTTTAACATGCAGACATTAATACACAGACTGAACTGATTATACATCATTATGTATATACATAATGATGTATAATCAGTTCAGTCTGTATATACATATATACATATATATATACATATATATGTATATATATATGTGATATAGATAATTTTCAATGCAGATATTTGTCTTTGTACATTTTAATAAATAAATAATAAGATCAGTGTGTATATGGAATCCAGTTTTGCATTTACAGTATATTAGCACACACACACACACAGTCTACTCTTGTGGTTATTTATTGTTAAACTCTGCTGGGTTTGTGGCTTTGGAAGACAAGAGAGGTAACTGGACTTCAACTGTATGTGTGTTTGTGCATGTGTGCGTGCGTGCGTGCGTGCGTGCGTGCATGCGTGCGTGCGTGTGTGTATGTGTGTGTGTGTGTGTGTGAAAGGTAAAAGGAGTTGGAGCAAAACAACAGAGCGAGGAGAGAAGTGGAAATGGTTCTTTTAGCAGCCTGTTAACAGGAAGAAGGAAGGAGGAGCGAACATGAAAGAAGATAAATTCTACTCTAAATGTTCAGTTTGGGACTTTTACTTCTACAGTATATACAGTATATATATACGTATATATATACATATATATGTGCATATATATATATATATATATATATATATATATATGATATATGGTATTGTTACTTTTTTGTCAGGAAAGGGTCTGAATGGATCTTGCACCTCTGCAGCTCCACCGCATTTTGGATTGGGTCCCGTTGGATTGGGGTCCCTTTGGATTGGGTCCCTTTGGATTGGGTCCCTTTGGATGGGGTCCCTTTGGATTGGGTTCCTTTGGATGGGGTCCCTTTGGATTGGGTTCCTTTGGATGGGGTCTCATTACCCTGGGATCCCTTTGGATGGGGTCCATTTGGATTGGGTCCCTTTGGACGGGGTCTGATTATCCTGGGGTCCCTTTGGATGAGAACCCTTTGAATGAGGTCCCTTTGGATTGGGTGTCTTTGGATGGGGTCCCTTTGGATTAGGTGTCTTTGGATTGGGTCTCTTTTTGAGAAAAATGGATTCATGCATCATGTTTTTTTTTTTTTTTTACCTGTGAAGCTGTTGTTTTTCATCATGAATGCAACAATAAAATCCTGCTGACCTGCACAGGAAGCACTCTTCAGTAGGAAGCACTAATGCTGCGCTCACACCAAACACAAAGCGCAGTTTTGCCTCACATCACTCACGCGAGTTTGACAGACGGTTTGACTTGTGTTCATTCACATCACTTGTGCTAGATCAGTTGGAGAGTCCACCATTGCCGTTTGTGGCTGTTGTGGAAGTCCCAGATATGCCGTAGTGTCTGGGTTCATAACGTTGTCTGTCGTTTGTCCCACTGCTCAGGGTAAAGCAACTTTGAGTCCTAGAAAAGCAATATATAAATAAAATTTACAAAGAAGGAGAAAAGAGAAAGCATGAGGATAATATAATATATGTTGCATTTGGCTTCAGTGCTTTGTTGTCACTTTTTTTGACATTGAAAATTGGATAAAAGCAAATGAATGCCTTATAAGGCCTATAGTTGAAGGATATGCAACCGGTAGTGTAGCAGTCAGGTGCACTGTGCCCATGGTGCCAAGTGTCAGTGCCACCGCAGTAGTGGTGGCTGATGGTGGAGGCTCGGTGTTGGCCGGCGCCGCAGCGAGTACGGACAGCCTCCGAATAATTTTCAAGATAGCGAGCTACCAACGGTGCAGTTACAGCAGCAAACAGAAATCTCATTTTGATCTATGCAGCTGCATAGACGCAGCTGAGACGCGAGCCTGCACGGAGCTGGTGCAGACAGCTGTCTGCACCAGTGACGAGCCGCTCCTCTGAGTTTTTCTCAGCTCTTTAATTAATTATTCATATTTATTTTAACCGCTTTAACCGATAGCGTTAATCGGTTAAAGTTCTTAACGTCGGTTAACAGTTAAACGGTTAATTATTAACATCCCTAGTCCATGGTCCACTTCTAGACCAGGACCGTTGAGGCTTGTCATACCCCGCTCTGTAAACTGTAAGCCCTACCCAGTAAGAAACATCCCATATTACCCCTCTCTGTAAGCTGTAAACTCTACCCAGTAGGAAACATCCCATATTACCCCTCTCTGTAAACTGTAAACTCTACCCAGTAGGAAACATCCCATATTACCCCTCTCTGTAAACTGTAAACTCTACCCAGTAAGAAACATCCATATGAAAGTTGGATTCACCGTCTACCATCTTCCACCTCGACCCTCCACCCTGACTGTCCATCGACATAAAGGACTCACTTCTTCCATTAGTAGAAGACACAAATCATGAGGGTCATAATCGGTCAATATAAACATATTTCTTGGGATAATGAAACGTGTATTTTATTTCTATAAACCATAATATGTAAACTCAGTAAGGAATCCAACCTGCTGTACTATACCTTAGTCCTGCCACGCACACGTTTGCTTACAAGATGAAAGAGATGTGTTTTCCAGCATGCTGCTGATGTTGGGAAGTCAGAGAGAGCAGAGTGGAAAAATGGATAGAGTAGATGAAAGAGAGGAAGGGAGGACTTATGAGAAATTAGTGGTGTTGTTTTACCAGAAAGCCCTCCTTCTCCTCCCTTCAGTTCACAACTATGTATCAACCTGTCACTGTGCTCACACTGCAGAGCAGAGCTGACAGTTAACATCACTTTTTACCGTTGCTGTCAACCCCTGGTCCAGCTGTGTTCAGGGGTAGAACACATATTTGACTATATTTTCACACCTGTCTATCAGCAGCTCCTTCTTTTTTTCTGTGGTTTGATGAGAAGTAGAAATCATGTTGTGACTGGAAATAAATGTCATGCTTGCTTCAAATTTGAATTTGCATTTGTTTTTGACAGATTTTCTGACTACATTTCCATTTAATGCCACTAATTTCTTTAAATTGAATGAAATTTTCTCTTCCCTTAACACTGTGATGGCACGCCAGCAGGCCCGGCCACTATTCTGTCTTTCAGAGGTTGTTGCTGGCTAAGTTTTCAAGCTACAGTGAAGATACTGGTATCATATGAACTAGAATACTAGAAAAAACAAATCTAAAAACCAAAGGAATCCAATGATACCAACCATGTCATGCTAGTTTGTTGGGAAGAACGTTAAATAATGTTACGAAGTTACGCTAAATTTTGGCGAGGAAAAACTGCCATGACCATTTTCAAAAGGGTCACTTGACCTCTGACCTCCAGTATCCCTTATACTGTCGCCAAGATGAAAGTGTAACATCATAGTTATCTGTACTTTCAATCTGGATGGGTCACTAGTGCTTTTGTTTGCGAGGTGAAGGTGTGTGTGTGTGTGTGTGTATTTTGGGTCATTTGTCCAGCTGTGATCTTTGGCTCTCATTTTGAAGCCTGGGAATAAGCACAGAATGCCTTCTATATATCCATCTATTCCACACACACACACACACAGACTGGCTTCCATGTGGTGATCTGGCCTCACATCACACAGCCGGGCTACACTGTTTGAACCTCCCTCTGTAAAAAATGTCAACACTCAGCTGGTGGTTTTATCACAGATTCCCATATCGTCCAGTCAGTTTTATTGGTTCCTACTTACCTTGAAAACAGCTCACAAATTAATTTTTTTAAAAAGGCTCTGTAATTTCCTAAAACCGCTACACATTGTACTTTTTATTAAACATTACTCAAACAGCAGGGAATATAGCATTTGTTGGGGACTATTTTCAGAAGGGGATTAATCCACATGTGATGCTCTAGTGAGTATTTGTGGCAGCAGGACGGTGGATGTGGAACTGAGTCAAAGTAAACTCAACAAAGTGTTTTTAATGGAGTTCTATGGCACAGAGGACAGAGAGATATTAGCCTCTAATACACAGACAATACTTGTAGAAGAAGAAGTAGAAGAAATATATGGAATATCGTCGGCCCTGTCTTTTAAATGTTAGAAGTTACAACCATAATATCATCATAATAATATAAAAGAGGTCTTGATTCTCCTGGAGAGTATGTGGTGGATAAGAAAACAGTAACTGCCCACGTCACGTTTTACAGTGCATTCTCTGGGTGAGAGCTTAACGTAACTTTTTACAGTGTGTCCCTCCTCCTGTCCTCCATCAGCTGCAGCAGGAAGACGGAGCTCCAATAAAGATCCCTTCATTTCCTCTCCTCTTTTTCATCTCTCCTCCTCCATCTCCTCCCTCTCTGCTGCCCGCTCTCACTTCCTTCCTCCCGCCTGCTTAATCGCTTCAGTGTTTTAATATCAACGTGTTCTGGATAGCGTCTGCGCTGGTGTCTTGTAATGTTCCACTGACACAGTTTCACATATACTGATAGGGTATGGATTTCATTACTGAGTTAGAGTTCTGTTTCAAAAGCTTGTGAATGTCCTCTGCTCGATGACCTTTGACCTCTTCACGGTGGATGCTGTGAGAGGATTTGGTGTGGTGGTCACAGTCAGCTGACATCTGTTTCTATGAAGTGTTCCCCACCAACACGTGTAGAGTGTGTGCGGACCACTGTGGGAGGGTCCCAGCGGAAAGGTGTGAAGCAGCTTTCTTGGCCACGGCACGCGTGCAAAGGCGTCCACCCCCAGAGGTGGGTCGTCGCAGACAGTGGTTGTTGCGTCAGCTGGCAAACAGATCCTCGTCAGCCCTCTCACCAGGACCAAGTCTGCTCCGCCATCTCCGGGTGACGCCTCCATCTTTCTAGCAGAGTTCCGCCACCTGACATCAGGTCGGCCCCCCCCCTGTTCTCCAGTCCTGTAATGTGGAGAGCCTTCAGAGACAGAAGTGTTGAAGGACCAGGAACACTGCCTGCAGTATGAGGGGGGTTGATTTGTCGGTTGTCCACCGGAAGTCACACTCCACCAACCGCGCTTCCTAGGCAAGTCCCGTGAACACCGTGACGTAGGAGGTCACTCGTCCCAGCGGTGTTCCCTTCAACAGGTGTAGATTGTCTCTGCCGAGGGGGGAGACAATCTACAGCCTCCAGCCTTTGCTTGGATGCTTCTTGGCATCCAAGCAAAGGCTGGATCACCTCTGCAAGCGCCGCATGTTCAACAGCGTCAAACTCAGACTCCTGGTCACTGCCATCACAATGGAGTCTCACGTTGCAGCGTTGAAAATGATCCCATAACTGTACATGTCGAATCTTGGGAGTAGATCGGCAGGCCAGGCAGTCTGGAGGTTGCTGAACCCCATCCTCTGCGTGGTCCGCTCCGAGGCATAGGAAGCAGGCATCATGAGGATCTACCCCAGTGATGACTACAATGTTCTTAATGTGTGTGTGTGTGTGTGTGTGTGTGTGTGTGTGTGTGACAAGGGAACCACCAGCTAGGCCACAGACCCATATTAATGGTAAAGCTGAACTATACCACAGTGCACCCAATCCAAGCTCACCAGCCCTGCAACGCTACTTCGGTCAAGTCCTCTATGTGTGTGTGTGTGTGTGTGTGTGTGTGTGTGCGCGTGCGTGCGTGTGTTGCAAGGATAGAAAGTTGGTGGTTATGTTTAAGTCTGCAGTTGGGTTCAGGTTACGGAGATAAACCTCGACATCTCATTGTTTTCTCGCACTTTCACAATATACTACGACAACTGCACGTCGCCATCGTTGGTTTTAAAAAATGTCGTCACCCATCTCTATTTTCAGTTGCCCTCTTTGCTTCGCTACACTTCCCCGCTGACTCTAACCTCCTCCGAAGTTTCAAGAAACCGCCGACAGCGAACAGCCATCTGCCGATCGATGGAGCCTCCGATCATCCAGAGCTTTTTCAACGTTCCCAACCGTTTTTTCTCCAAACCGCACCAGTTCCCCTCAGCCTTAATGGGCGAGATGGCGGGTGCGTGTCTGTACAGTCTGGTGGGACAGGTGTCCTGGGCGAGGCGAGGCGAGGCGAGGGTCCCTTCAGTCCTGTGGTTAACAAAGAAGTCATGCAAAGAGTCGCCTCACCCTTTTCTCACTCCTCCTCACCCCCCTTTCTTCCTCCCATCCCCATTTGTCCCCACATTGTGGTTAACAAGTGAATGCAAAGTGTTGCCTTTATGTGTGTGTATGGGTGGCCCGTACCCATTAGCGCCCTTCTATTCGGTATTGTAAATTCCGCCCAGCGACTGAGCCTTCTGATTTATTCATTGGCTCGTTTGGGACTCTGTATGTCCCCGTGTGGTTGGGTTTAAGCTGTCTGATTGGCTCTTACTGCAAGTTCCTTCCACTTTGAAGATCCGTTTCTGTTTTCCAGAATCTTCAAGGTTACATGGCATGCAACCCCCCCTCACCATCCCAACACACACACAACACACACACACACACACACACACACACACACACACGCTACAAAAACTGACTAAAGCCTGAGGGGTGTGAATGAGTAATTAGTTGATTGGAGTCTCCTTCTGTAACTGTCAGAAATGATCTCGGCCATTGAAAATAGTCATTGATTTTTGTGGCTGTCTGTAGTGACTGGTATATTGAGGTGTATGTTGTTGACCATGGTAAACCTGTACCTTAGACACACAGTTAAACCAAAGTTAGACCGGTTTATCCTCAGATCTAATTCAGTCAGTACAGTTCACTTCTAATGTTTGTTTTTGATATGTTAACATTGTTACTTCTATGTGCTGTTTAGTCAGTCAGTACAGCTTTACTATAGTAGGCCAGTGCAGTTGTGGGACAGACAACAATAGAAGAAGTGGCGCTAATAAAAATTTTCTTTCACATAATTACTTTTAAATGTTAGTATCATTAAATTCATGGAAGGGCCCTACATGGGAAACACATGCCATGCTTTATTAATTGCCATGTTTGCTATGTCAAACCAAGCTGTTGCACTCCATCCCCCCAAAAGTACCTGGACTATCACCTCCTGAGCAGTGCCCAAGTGTAGTTCCAGGAACTCGTCCCCAAGGCAACAGTCTTCAATGACTTATTTTCAACAACATCATAGTCAGACACATCTTATATCAACACATTCTCGCTTCCATCTCGTCAAATACCGCCGCTTGGTCAGTGCCCTTCGGCATCGGAGACCAACTCACGGGCTCTTGCATTGCTTTAGGACAGACCAGGGACGACGTGTCAATATACGCTGGTTATATGCATGGTGTCCTTTCAAAATAAACTTCCATTTTCACAGGAAGATTAGGCAACACAACCACATAGTTGGGGTTAGGAATCGGTCGTGGTTGACGGTAACTTCACTGACTCACGTGACTCACGGGGCTGACGATACCGACGACGTGACTAACGACTGACGAGACAAAATAAGTTACTTTTAGTTTCACACGGGACACAGACAGCGGTCTCCTGGTTGAAAGTCTTGTTTGTTTGACCGCCCACCTCCCGTCTAATAACTGTTTCCTCCATGACCCAACGTAGGCTTCTGCATGACACTGCTACATATAGAATGAATTCCATTACCAGGCAACAGCTTGGGTCCATATTTACTTCCTGTCAGTTGATGTCATTCACATACAGTGCAACAAGAAATAAACTGGGACACATTGGAATGTTTACGTGTACAACATCCTATAGTCAGTGTATTAACGTTACATACACTGACTTAGATGGTGGTCGGCATGCTCCCAGTTCAGAGAAGCAGACAGGAGTACTGGCAGGAAGCTAAGCGATGTACTGCTGTGGACGCCACGTTAGTTCAGATCAGAAAGTCACACAATAACACAAACTAACTAACCGATGGATGCAGCAGTACACCAGCAACTCCTGTGTTCTGAGAGGGAAAATGACTGTTTTTTGTGAATGGAGTCTGGTGGCTTTGAAAAGAGCATAGATAATGGATCAGTTGATGGCAAGAAGCAATGAAAATAATCTAATCTAATAATCAGTCTTGGTTCTCTGTTGTCCTCCACCACTTAATCCTTTTGTTCTTAGAGATCTCCTCCTCCATCCTCTTCTCATCCCTCTATCCACACACCACTGCTGCTACTGTATACATCCATCCATTCTACTACATAACAATAGCCAGCGTGCTGCGGGAGGCCACTCATTAAGACCGATCTGCATTGGTTTAGAGCAGGGGTCAGCAGACTTATTTTGGACTTTTTTCAGTTTTTTTTCAGACATTTTTTTTAATTCATGCAACAGCCAATCAATATATTCATAACACATCAGGGAATGTGACAAGGAGGGAGAGCACACAAGAGATTTACTGAAAACAAACCTATTTTTAATTAAACTAAACCAGGGGTCAGCAACCTTTACTATCAAAAGAGCCATTTTAGGCAAAAAAATAAATAAAAAATCTGTCTGGAGCTGCAAAACATTTGAGCATTGTAATGAAGGTAACACAGTTTATAGTCTAAGTATATAGTATATAAGTCTAATGCAGTGAGGGCCAAAGAGACAATGTACTACGGAGTATTAGGGCCACATTGAGGGAAAAAACATCTGAGATTTACAGAATAAAGTCAGAATATTACGAGAAAAGAAGTCGTAGTATTACGAGAATAAAGTCATAACTTTATGAGAAAAAAGAAAATAACATGTAAAATTACTACTTTATAATATTATGACTTTATTCTCGAAATCTCCGATTTATTTTTTTTGCTCAATGTGGCCCTAATACTCCGTCGTACCGTCAACCTACAACAATGATAAATAAAAATGAAAATGAAAAAAAAAGTTATTCATTTCCATTTTTCAAAATCCACAGGGAGCCACTGGAGAGGGGCTGAAGAGACGCATGTGGCTCGACTGACCCCTGATTTAGATTAAGACCATCATTATGCACAGCTGTGCACGAGTCGGTCTATGCAAATTCTATGATTCATTAAAAACATGATAGCTGAGGTAGCTACTGTGAACACATCCAACAGAGGGGAGACCCAGGAGCAAATCCAGATTTAGGGGGCTGCATCCAACAATATCTTAACACAATATCAATAACTTTCCAAAGCATGGACAGGTGTGTGGAAGCGAGAAAGCTCTGTCAGTCTTCATATGTAATAATGAGTGCAACAAGATAGTCAGAAGGGTCAGTGTGTGCTTTTTTTCCTCCTCAGTGCTTCTTGCCCCTTTTTACAACGACAAGCTTTTTTCCCATCTTCAGGTATGGCCACAAAATAAAAGAGATCATGGTTTGGGTTCATGGCTACTTGAAGTAGTTGAAAACTTCATTAAAGAGCAATCCACTTGTGTGAGTTAGTAAATGACATGTACACTGACTTTATTACATCTATTGATCCTGGTCCCTTTTTATAGTGTTTATTGGAACAGAAGTTATTCTTCTTTTTCCAGAGAAAAACAATAATTCGGGTCACTTGACCCCCCAAAAAATCTGCTCTAATAAAGGCGATAAAAGCCCTAAAAAAATCATCTTTAAAAAACATCTATGATGTAACATGGACACTATAACCCGAAAACTTTGAGGCGATGTCATATTCATTGTTGATGAGCATTAAAACATCTGAAATGCATTGTCAGTGAGCATATTTAAACCTGTAATCTTATCCTGAAGCTAACTAAGTAGTTTTATTTTGAAAAGACTGCATCGGAAATTGACACATGAGACTGTGTGTGTGTGTGTGTGTGTGTGTGTGTGTGTGTGTGTGTGTGTGTGTGTGTGTGTGTGCGTGTGTGTGTGTGTGAGTGAGTGTTAAAGGTTTCTGCTCTAATGCACCTGCTCAGCCATTCAAACTGCACTAAACACAGCCTGAGGCACTTCTATCTTCCTCTCTCTATCCTTCTATCTGTCATGCTGTCTCTCCATCTCAGCCTGTCTCTCTCTCTCTCTCTCTCTCTCTCTCTCTCCCCTCTCTTTGTCTCTCTCTCTCTCTCTCTCTCCCTCTCCCTCTCCATCTCAGAAACATTGCCTCACTTTGCTCTGTCTACTTCCATTTCCACACTTCTACACTGAAAGAATGAACATTTAACTAACTTAGACTGTGTGCATGATTGAATAGGGATGCTCTCTCTCTCTCTCTCTCTCTGTCTCTCTCTGTGTCTCTCTCTCTCTCTCTCTATCTCTCCCTCTCTCCCTTCATTTCTTGTGTCAGAAAATCAATTTTTAGTTTAGCAAGAATAAGCCCATCTTCTCTCATCGCAGAGGCCGGCTGAATAATTCAACACACACACACACACACACACACACACACACACACACACACACACACAAAGGACTAATACACATATTGCTTTTTGCACATTAAAATTACTTCAATGGGACTCACACTGAGACAAAGTGACATTATTGGAACTTATTTTCCAGCTTGGTGTAATTGGACTGAGAGTCTATAAGAGCTTCTTTACCTGCAGCTAGATGTTAGCGTGCTAACGTGGCGTTGGCCAGCTAGCTGGCTGAGGATCGTACTGTCGTTGTGGATGCATGCTACGTACACACTGTCCAGTATTTTAAGAGTTGACATTTTTAAACATACCTGAGAGCAATGCACAAGCGTCATCGCGCAGTTTCTTCTTTTTTTGTTTCTCTGCCCCGACTCATCTTGCCGTTTTGGAGCCATTTCTTTCATTAGTCACGGCAGCGTTACCTGTCAGGCTTCAGGCCACCGACGGCGTTACCTGTCAGGTTTCAGGCCACCGATGGCGTTACCTGTCAAGACCACCAACGCCATTACCTGTCAGGCTTCAGACCACCGACGCCGTTACCTGTCATGCCTCAGGCCACCAACGGCGTTACCTGTCAGGCTTCAGGTCACTAACGGTGTCACCTGTCAGGCTTCAGGCCACCGACGGTGTTACCCGTCAAGGCCACCGACGACGTTACCTGTCAGGCTTCAGGCCACCGATGGCGTTACCTGTCAAGACCACCAACGCCATTACCTGTCAGGCTTCAGACCACCGACGCCGTTACCTGTCATGCCTCAGGCCACCAACGGCGTTACCTGTCAGGCTTCAGGTCACTAACGGTGTCACCTGTCAGGCTTCAGGCCACCGACGGTGTTACCCGTCAAGGCCACCGACGACGTTACCTGTCAGGCTTCAGGCCACCGATGGCGTTACCTGTCAAGACCACCAACGCCATTACCTGTCAGGCTTCAGACCACCGACGCCGTTACCTGTCATGCCTCAGGCCACCAACGGCGTTACCTGTCAGGCTTCAGGTCACTAACGGTGTCACCTGTCAGGCTTCAGGCCACCGACGGTGTTACCCGTCAAGGCCACCGACGACGTTACCTGTCAGGCTTCAGGCCACCGATGGCGTTACCTGTCAAGACCACCAACGCCATTACCTGTCAGGCTTCAGACCACCGACGCCGTTACCTGTCATGCCTCAGGCCACCAACGGCGTTACCTGTCAGGCTTCAGGTCACTAACGGTGTCACCTGTCAGGCTTCAGGCCACCGACGGTGTTACCCGTCAAGGCCACCGACGACGTTACCTGTCAGGCTTCAGGCCACCGATGGCGTTACCTGTCAAGACCACCAACGCCATTACCTGTCAGGCTTCAGACCACCGACGCCGTTACCTGTCATGCCTCAGGCCACCAACGGCGTTACCTGTCAGGCTTCAGGTCACTAACGGTGTCACCTGTCAGGCTTCAGGCCACCGACGGTGTTACCCGTCAAGGCCACCGATGACGTTACCTGTCAGGCTTCAGGCCACCGAGGGCGTTACCTGTCAGGCTTCAGGCCACCGACGGCGTTACCTGTCAGGCTTCAGGCCACCGACGTTGTTACCTGTCAGGCTTCAGGCCACTGATGGGACAGGCGTGCGCCCTGTGATGGCCGTGTGCGTAGCGACGACACTGCCTGCGCTGACCTTTGGTGACCATCAACCTTTCACTTCTTCCTCCATCTGGCACCGGCAGAAACACTGAACCCTTTACTACAGCACATCTCCGTGGTTAATGCCGTAAAGCAATACCCCTCTGTGCCATAAAGTAATCCAGCAGGCTAAGTGGCACCGTGCAGTAAACATATAGCGGAGTTTATACGATGGAGCCGTAAAATACTTGAATCCAGATACAGTTTAATGGTAGAATTAAGGACATTAATTCCGCATCATTGGAAAATAGCATTTAAATCTGACAAACTAAAGCAAATGAGGCATTTTATACTCACAATACTGACTTACTTTATTTAAGACCACCTGTTTTAAGTGTGTGTGTGTGTGTGTGTGTGTGTGTGTGTGTGTTGTGACACGACGTTATCGTTCTTATCACAACAGTATAATCACAGCCAGGTTGAATGTGTTTGTGTGTGTGGGTGTAATGTGGCGGTGCATATCAGTGTGTTGCCTACGTGTGTGAGCGCACGTCCTTGTGCAACTCTGCATTTTATCCTATGCGTGTGTGTGTGTGTGTGTGTGTGTGTGTTCCTGTGTGTGTGTCATTTGGTACTGCTGCTAACTGATATGTCAGAAAATCAATTAATTACTTTTAAGCGGCAGTTAACTGCATCCGCACAATACACCCCATGAATTATAGACGAAGTGTGTGTGTGTGTGTGTGTGTGTGTGTGTGTGTGTGTGATCCAATTGGCTGCTCTGTTAACTAGAGACAGTCGCTAACTCCTCCGTCTCTGATCAATTGATGAGAGTGCTTCGATACAAATCTACTGAGCACACAGAAGTGTCTGAACCGACTCATCCATCCATGCTTTCTAGTGTGTGTGTGTGTGTGTGTGTGTCTATGTGTGTGTGTGTGTGTGTGTGATCACTGAATACTTTTATATATTTTTATTAAATAAGAGTTTTGAGGGAAGACGTTCAAAAAGGTATTCAACTCAATGATGTCTTATTTTGAAGTAGTTCATATGAATAAAAGATTCATTATACAGTATATCATCCTTCTGATTTCAGTCCTGGTTGTTCAGGCGACAGCTTATTTACGTGGTGGCTTAATACTAGTCTCAGAATACTGAGAGCAGCAAAACAAACCGTTTTAATAAAGAAGTCAGGAAGTAATTGGCCCTTTTCCAAAGTGATATCATAGAAATTTGCAAAATGACCACAACCTCTTGACAGCGTATAATGTGGTGGCAGCACGTCATGTGTTAAAGTTACAATTCAAACCACCCGCACACTGTATTAATAAGCTCCCAGCAAGTTTAATAGTGCAATGTTTAGATCTAACAGAGATCAGTACCTCTAAATCTGAGGCCATGGATCTCAGCAGGAAACCGGTGGATTGCCTACTCCGGGTAGGGAATGAGTCCTTACCCCAAGTGAAGGAGTTTAAGTACCTCGGGGTCTTGTTCACGAGTGAGGGGACGATGGAGCGTGAGATTGGTCGGAGAATTGGAGCAGCGGGGACGGTATTGCATTCGCTTTACCGCACCGTTGTGACGAAAAGAGAGCTGAGCCGGAAGGCAAAGCTCTCGATCTACCGGTCAATCTTCGTTCCTACTCTCACCTATGGTCATGAGGGTTGGGTCATGACCGAAAGAACGAGGTCGCGGGTACAAGCGGCCGAAATGGGTTTCCTCAGGAGGGTGGCTGGCGTCTCCCTTAGAGATAGGGTAAGAAGCTCAGTCATCCGTGAGGGACTCGGAGTAGAGCCGTTGCTCCTTTG
>CAKAOH010040650.1:0-34554 GCA_916701665.1 Sebastiscus tertius | reverse complement strand
CCTCCCCTCCTCCCCTCCTCTCCTCTCCTCTCCTCCAGTGGATGTTTTAGAACAGCCTTTCAGTGTGTCAGTCTGTGACACCTTCAGTTTGAAACGCCACACAGCTGCAGGACTCTTTCCAAAAGTTCCATTAACTTTAAGTAACTAAAGAATCACAGTCTTTGTGTTTCATGCATTACGCTGTCAACACCTGGCACATGCATTACCCACAATGCAACTGGACCCCAGACAGTTTGGTGGAGTGTGTTATGCAGCTAATGCAACCCTCTTCCTGTCTTCTTCTTCTCCTCTGTCTTTGTTGTTGTGTGTCACCCACATGCTCATGTGTGTTCTCATGAATGTGCACAATACAAACGAAGAACTCCACAGGGCGCCTTAGATTTGACAAATTATTGAATATCTGAGGCATTAAATCCAAAGTGTTTATAGTCAGGGAGATGTGCATTGATGACGGGGCAATTAAAGATGTTGATTTTATGCTTTTGTTAACCACTTAAATCAATGAAGCACGTCATTGTGTTTTACCACCACGTCTCTAATTATGCTTCATTGTGTCGGTGGGTCTGCAGCTGTGCGTGTTTTATCCTCTAATTGCTCCGTATGAGTCATTATTCATGGAGAGAAGATTGAAAGGTTGCATTCATAACCTCTGATTGTTTTATTTTCACTCTGATGTGTTTCCCTGATTTTCACCAATTAGTGGTGCGGAGACGCCTAAAAATGTCTCAGGCTGTATCGTGAGGTTCATTAGGAACACACACAAAAGACTTAAAACACAAGGGCTTGTGGGTAGGAGGATTCTCTTCCTCATGGTTGGAAAGTAAAGCAGAAAAAAACCGATTGAGCAGAGCAGACATCATACTGAGGTCAACACCGTGTGGATATTAAGATGCTCCTCTTTAACCTCACTGTGCTCCTTCATCCAGCATCCTTTCCTCTTCCTCGCCTCTCATCCTGCTGTTCTCATCACCCTCCTCCTCCTCTCTCTCTCTCCCTCCGATTGATCCCCTGGTTGATTTGCTGCCAGTGTCTTTGAGGAGTCCCTTTGTGGGGTCTCACAGTACAGCGCTCTGTATTTATTTATGCCTTTTACTGTCAACAGCCGCCGCCGCCGCCAAGCGAGCTGAAAGGGAGGGAAGGAAGGAGGATGACCAAGACTGGGAAGATGAAAGGAGGAAGATAGAGAGAGAGAGAGAGAGAGAGAGAGAGAGAGAGAGAGAGAGAGAGAGAGAGAGAGAGAGAGAGAGAGAGTGGCCAAACATTTAAAGATAAAAAAAGGAGTTGCACCTCTGCTGAGCTCTGGCTCGCCATTCGTCTTTCCTCCCTCTTTGAGTCTGGCAACACAAGCTGGATAAATCTCTCCGATTCGATCTCTCAAACCTCCAACCAATCACTTCAATCTGTGTGTGTGTGTGTGTGTGTGTGTGTGTGTGTGTGTGTGTGTGTGTCAGTAAACAGCTTAATAATCTCAAGTGCCTCTGCGTCCTTGGAAAAAGCAGCTTTTATTTCAGCTCTGGGAAAAAAAAACAACTAAGAAATGATTGCAGCACTCAAGGCAAGAAAATTAACAAAGACTGTCAACTCAAGTTGCCTTTTAATCGACTACAAAGCGCCCGTTTTGTACGTACTATACTGTAGTATTGTTCATGTCAAGCTGCCTCTTCAAACACAGCTGGTAGGAATCTGCTCCTGCAGACGCTTCAGCTGGCAGAAACAGAAAGCGTTCAGCAGTTTAGAGCTTCATCAGTGGTGAGTCATTTTCAACCCTGCAGCTTCTACAATGGTTACTGTTCGTTAATCAAAACAAGTCAAATACGCACGTTCCCATCTGACGCCTCCATCAGAAGGACAGGGTCACTTTTCACTGTTTCAAAACCAATCACACACAATTACAAAAGAGATTCGTGACACTTTTACTAACACTGCTATAGCTGAAGTTGGCTAGGTTTAGGGTAGACAACTGTCCCAAATCCATACTGATTATTTAGAATATAGAGAGAACAGAAACTGCTGAAATCAAAAATAAATGAATAAATAAATATGCCATTAAATATAGCATATTGATATATTGTGAATAATAAATTAAGATTTTGTTTTAATTTTTGTATATATATATCTTTGTATTAATTCCCTTATTTATTTATTATTCTTATTTCTAATTTTCTCTTTTATTTATGTATGCATTTATTTGTATTCATTTTTAAATTTGTTTGTTTTTTGCATTAATTTTTTAATTATTTATTTATTTTTGCATTCATTTATTTTGTACGCATTTTTTAAAGATAATCAATTTATTTTTGCATGTATTTATTTATTTATCTATCAATGGTTAGTATTTGTAAATCAAAACAGCCCAAATACGCATGTTCCCATCTGATGTCTCTAATTGGAAGGCCAATATCATTTTTCATACTAATTCTTTACAATATTGATGGAAAATACTAATTTATGGAGGACAGAACCTGCCAAAATAAATGAATAAATAAGTCATTAATTATAGTAAAATAATATTAAAAATAAATGCAGTCATTAATTAATTGATAAAATGTGACATAAATTGATATTTCTGTTTTAATTTGCTTCTTTATTTATGTCTGTATTGATTCCCTTATTTATTTATTTTTCTGTTTAATTTACCCTTTTATTAATTAATGTATTTATTTTATATTCATTTTTAAATGTAATTATTCATTTTTACATTTATTTATTATTTATTTATTTATTTTATTCATTTATTTTAGTACGTATTTTTTAAATTATTTATTTATTTTGTACGTATTTTTAAAAATTATTTATTTATTTTTGCAGTTTATTTATTATTTATTCATTTTTTTTGCATGCATTTTTTAATTGATTTTATATTTATTTTTAAATTTATTTATTTATTTAGAAAATTCCCTTTGCATTTCATCCCATATTTTTTTCCCCACACTTATTTATTTCTGTATTCTTTTCTTTAAACATTTCTGCCTCATTATGCAAATGAGGCAGAAATGTGTGTCGTCATGGGGTCAGAGTCATTTATTCATTTATTTTTTATTTTTTATTTTTGCAGGGTCTGTCCTAAATTGTCATCATAATATACTGTTTTAGCAGTCAGTATACCAAAATAAAATCAACATACGATGATGATTCAAGCTAAAAACAAAACTGCTGTGATGGCAGAAACCCCGACTGAACATGAATCATTGTTATGACTCCATCAAGAGTTTATGATGATGATCTGAGAGAATCTCTCCCAGCACTCTGAAGCCAGATCTAATGTGAACCTTCTGAGCCGTCGTCGTTCAGATGATTTTCGGGTACGAAAACCTCACCGAAGGCAAAAATTTGAAGTAAAAGTGCTTTAGCTAGTCGTACTAACAAACCCCGCCTGCTCTTACATAACGCCGTCCTCCACATTACATCATCGGCTCTAAAAGTTTTCCTCACCATCACAAACTTGAGCCCCTTCCCTCAGAGAATGATCTTTATTTGTGAGCTGCCTCCAAAGAAACTCTCTCAGCGCTCACAAAAAAAGACATTAAGAAACACCGAGGCGAAAAAGTGATGTGCCGTTTTTTAGGGGGAAGATTTTTTTTACCCGTAAGCACTTTGAAACTTTCTTTTAAGAAGTGCTCACAAATAGAGACGTTGCTTTCAGATAAACTTCAGTCAACCTGCTGGAGGCTGAGAAGCAGGATGAATTGTTTCTTCTCTCCCCAGATGAAGCGACGTAGCTTCAGTACATCCACCTGTCTGACCCTCCCGGGACACCTGGCGCCCTCCCGCCGTGTTTAAGGTCAGCCGAGTCAGTCTGGCTCGTTGGCATTTCCGTGATGAAACACTAATTCGCGGTGGCAGGATGCCGCGAGCCCCTCGGCGCCGCCCCTCCCCCGCGGTCCGGTCAGCATTACATGACCCCCGTGGCGGCGTTGACCTCTCGTTTATCAGTGATACCCTCCCCGCCGGGCAGAGAGCGTTTCCAGCTCAACTCAAATGGAGAATGTCAGAGGAGTTTAAAGAGTTGAGCTCAGGCTGTTCCCCCCCGAGAGCTCTGTTGGACTGTGAAATACACCAAACCATGATAAAGCTCAGACTTCTTTCTCTGCTGTTCTTGCAGCTGAGTGGTCCCTCAGTGTGGAAGTGAATCTATTCTCTGTTCCCTTCTGTCCTATCAGATGTGACGGAGCAGAAATCCTTTTGTTTCAGTATACGAGCAGCGATGCAGAAACACAAGAAGAAAAGTAAATGTCTTGAGTTTAAACTGTTCTCGTAGGTAAAGCACCTCCACCTGAATGATATAACACACAGGGCAGTATGTAACCTGTGATACACCAGTCCTCGTATGATGGAAGAACGGACTAATGAACTGACCCCCGTTACACCTGGCATTAAAATACCTCTCGTATCCAGATTGCATCTAGATATGATTTAACCTGATTACATCTCCACGCTGAGCTCCAAGCTGAGAGGAATCCAGCCGATGACGACGGCGGTGGTTGTCCTTCCTTCTTCAGTCAGCTTGGTTCTCTATTGGCTGTCGTTCTTTCCCACGTGACTGCGTCTTCGGCTGTCCTCAGGGTTCCCTACGGTGCGTCCAGGAAGGACTTCTGAGCCGATCGGAGGATGTAAAAAACCCTCTTAACATGCCTCACACCACAGGAACATCTGGAAAGATCATCTTTAGATCCATCAAACAATCAGGGCTTTGGTGACGATCATCTGGAGGGGGGATCGGGGGATCCGGGGATCGGGGGATCGGGAGCAAAATCAGCTTGATCCTCGTGTAGTGTGAACCCGGCATAATGCGTGGACATGTCAGCCGCAAAACGCCGCCGTTTAGGGGGAGAGGGCTTGCAAACGTGACTTTGAGGTACATCTTCAATCACAGCTTCAAATATTCACTGCTGATTACTACCGAAGCTCCGGAGCCCAAAAATACACAATACAACTCTGTAGCATGATGTATTGCCACCCATGTAGTTGTTGTATGTGGATTGAAAACACAGTTGCATTTTCACTTGTGTTCAATGTGGTCCCAACGTGTCTTCAGTACACCTGTACTTTATTTGGCCAAGCACTATCTGATTGCAACCCGATCACCCAAAACACACCTTAATGCCAGGAGTAAAGGAGGTCATAGAGCCACTAAACTGTATTTTACTGACACATCTGTCCTTTGTGCTCTCCCTGATTCTCCCTGACTAGTAGTAAAGTCGTTTTTGTCGTTCCGTATTGTAATATAATTGATGCATTAACTAATAAAACACACAGTATTTAAGCTTAAGCTACACCACGGTCTATCAGTCACAGTCTGTCATATTGTACATGGCGTATGTTAATTATAAAATAATCAATTCCTGACATCTGTCAGATTAATGCAGCGCAGGGAAAGTGTGAAGCCTAAAATCACAGCAGGAAAACTGCATCACGATCAAGAAGTCTTCACATTTATCAGTCAATCGATGGACTGTTTGGTTTATCAAATGGAAGGAAAAAGTGACAAATGTGTGACAGTAACGATGTGTTTCATCCTCAAATCCTCACTTTTAAGAAGCTGAAACCACGGAAACATCACGTAGTTGAACCCTTTGACTTTCATTTCAGCTGCAAATACCTGCTATATAAAAGAGTGTTTTGGAGAATATCTATGGAGATCCGTTGTCCAGGTTATGAGCTCTCTATCTCCCAGAGGACCTGTAACGCTGTCATCTGGTGCCTTTAAAAATAGCACCGTGTTTTAGGCCCAAATTGTCTCCTGCTCAGGTCATGAGACCTATAATACCTGTAATAAAGAAGCATTGTTAACAGGAGCAGATGACAGTGTTGCGAGTCCTTTGGGAGATCTAAATCAGGCAGAACACGAGACACTATTCTGCATCCGTCCTCGACCAGACTCCGTCTCCAGTCTGCATAATTACAGAGGAATAAATCAAATAAATTACAACAACAAATCAATCAGACTGGAGATGGAAAGGGTCTCTGGACCAACCACAGGATATTGTGCGAGTAAAAAACAAAGAAATATACATCACCAATCTATATAATTCTGCAAGATTATTCAGCCCAGTCGCACACGAAGTATAAAGAACGACAAACTCAGCGTAGGGAGGAAGTCGGGGGGGTGGGTGGGTCACAAAACACCAGACTTTCACCAGGAGACCGGCGTCACATGTCCCGTGTGAAACCGTGTGTGACCAAAGTGCTTGAAATAGAGGTGTGACGGTCTCCAGCCTAAATAGTTAGATAGGAAATAAATAAAATAAATTGAAAGAACAAATCCATCAGGGCTCCATGTGTCCCTCCAGATCAGGCTGATGTGTCCATCCAAAAAATCAAAACACAAATCAGGCCGCCAATAAAAGCCATTATGTGACGGAACAGTCGGCCATTTCATTTAAGCAAAAGCACATCCATCGTGCCGACAACGAGCTGACCCCCCTTGCGTTGCCATTTGAGGAAGCCGAGCAGCTGAGAGCAGAGTTTCAGCTCTGTCAAGCATCACTCTGTCCTTGTTTCACCCTCCGAGAGGAGCAGAAAGCAGCGGGCCGCCCACGGCGGAGCGTTGGCTCTGGTGTGAATGTGGCGATAATTGGCCTCCTATCCACTTCAGCCACTGAGCCAAACGCCGGTGGGTCGCTCAGCCGGCCACCTGTGGTGCATTATGGTCCGCACTCAGCTCTAATAAGAGCTAATCCTCTGTGATGTGCCCCGGCCCGCGCCCCCCGTGTCAGCACGCATCCTCCACACGGGCTGCGTTCAATGACAGGGGACGTTTTAGACGTGTACCAGGTGGACCTCTTCCCAAATGCATCCTCCACATGAGCTGCGTTCAAGAAGGGAAGAAGGCGGCTTTTTAAAAATGCTACAAATAGAAAGCGAGCCAGGGCGATCAACTAGGCGCATGTTCAAGAGGACTAATGTTGTCAGAAGTGTTGGGTATGTAAATCCAGCCAGCTGAGATCAACCAAAGGTGCATCCAACGAGAGTAATGGATGTTAAAGCAGATTAATACTTCGCTAAAAATAAGAGAAGACTTTTATAAGTGTTGACTCAACAGGGGTGAAGCGGATCTCGGTTCAAGGGCAAGAAGGAGCTCAATCAGAGCTGCATTTAATGGAGCTAAATAGTCTCATGGGTGCTGCATGAGCACATTGTGTAGGAAAAGATCAACTGATGTTACATTCAACAGGAATAACTGTTGCTATGCGAGACAAGCGGTGCAGGAAGATATAGAGTCGGATCATATGAGGAGCGTTTTGCATTTGCCAGTTCCACAGGTTGAACTTGAACCTGCTGCTAGAATCTGCTAAACGAAATGTTCTGTCGGAGCAGCATGTTGTGAAACAGGATGACACACACACACAAACACACACACACACACACACACACACTCTCAACAAGGTAAAAAAGGTTTCAGCAGAGAAAGCGGGTCGTGCACGCTCACCCTGCAGCGCCATGCAGTGAAGCAATTCACGTTGTTCACCGACACTTTTTATTAGTTCACGTCGGAGTGGCAGATAGAAAACATGTCAGCAGGTGTCAGCAGGGCTGCGTTCAGGGTGATGTTTACACCTTGGCATTTTAATGTGAAGAGGAAAAGGAGTTTTTGTAGGTTTGACATTGGGGAGCGATGTCAGTCAGAGGTGTGAAGTTAAGTGATTTCTATACAGCAGGCATGGAAATTATAAGAATTACAATTCTGAATGTCAGTGCCAGAACCAACATGAAAAACCCTTATTTGGTTTCATGAAAGAAGATGTGTCAAACCGTGCATCAGGTTTAAATGTCTTGACAAAAGCAGGAGATCTATGAGAGAAACATGGAGAGACGTCTTCAGGAACTCGTTTCAGGAAGGATACTTTGGTCTCCTCATCGGACCCAACGTACCTGTTGTTGCTACTACCAGACGTGTTTTTGTGCGTCCAGGAAGACGCCAACAGCAGAAACAGCTGAACAGTCATGTGAGTTAAATGTTCTCTATGTAGGAAATGATGTATTCAGCCAAGACCTGCATTATTGAATCTCTCCATTTCCATACAGCTTTTCTAATGCAATACTTCTAAATGCACACAGACATTCTGTTTATGGAAACCTAGCTAGTGCTGGGTAAAAGAAGTGTTACAGCCGTTGCCGTCATGCAGTGAGTCCCCAGCATCAGCTACAGTAGGTAGGTATCCTCTGGGGGCTCAGGTCCCATGGTGATGTGTGTGCACCGCGGGGATAAAAACACTTCCTGCAGTCTGAGCCGTCCTCCTCTCTGGAGGTGCACAGCGACGCTAAGCTCCATAATGAAACTGTGTGATTGTTTGTCACACTCCGCGAGGCGAGGTTTGATCCGTCCTGATGGGAAATAAGGCAGGAACAACCGGGGAGACGTCTCCCAAAAAATTGCAAATTTGCATGGAGTGAGAGGAAGGCTGAATACATTCTCTCCCTCTTTCTGTTGGGGGTTTGTTTGTTTGTTTGGCGTGTTATGGAAGAAAGATGAAGAGGATGGAGAGAGAGGAATGGAGAGAGAGGGAAATTGGAGTAGGAAGGGAACATAGTGAGACGGTGGAAAGGGAGAAAGATGGACACGATTCACGATTACGTGGATTAAATTTAGATTTCATTTTCATTGTGTACGAACGGTGTTTGAGAACAGTCCGGTCTATTAAAGGGAGAAGGGAAGTGGTCTCATTTAACACATTTATAAAAAGTACACTATGTGTTTGTTTCATACTGGTAGTTATTCCCCCTCTGGTGATCACCAGCTGGAGGTCAGAGGTCACCCTCTGCTGCTCCTTTTATTATTTGATTTTGTTTATCTCACTGTTCTGCTGAGAACCACCAAATCCGGATGAATAAGTAAAGACTGAAAGAAAGACAGGAAGTCAAGCTGTGAGTGTGCCGTATGTTGGAGAAGACGCGTGTTTACCAGACTGTGAGCTGCTTATGTCAGAAATGAATAATGGATGAACTTGTAATTATTAATCCTGCTTACAGTTGGGATTGTGGTGTGGCGGAGCGCTGGGACTGCTAACGGCAGGACAGAGGCAGAGCCTGATGGTCCGACGGAGACCCGACCTGACAGCCACACTGGGAAGAGTGGGTGTAGTAAAAACTGGGAGTAAAGAAATAATTCAGGTTTTAACGGCTGGGATCGGCGGTCGGGTGGAGCGGAGGGTAAATACAGACAGATCTGGGAATTAATCTCCATAAACGCTGCTGCGACATGTCGGCTTTCAAAGCCCCGATCACGTGTGTCCTTCAGCGGAGTCACAACAGTCTCATCTGTGAAGCTGTGAAATAGATAATTAGACAGTTTCACAACATTTCAAGTGTTGATTTCTCAAATGTTTTGTCTCTAATCGTGTCAAACAGGTGTTGTGGAACATATCATTACTGTGGCAGACTGGGACCTTCTTTCAGTAAGGATTTTAATTACTGACAATTAGAGTTGCAAAGACATGAAATATGACTTATTACTCTCGTTAGGCAATGCTGCACATTGTCAATTTACCATTTATATACCTTACATAACTTCCTAGTATCATAAGACTGATGTTAATTCAATTACATTAATATGTTTCTACATATCCTTCCTTCATGCAAACTGCACAAAACTGTCTTTATTTCATCGATTTGTTTGTTTGACTTCAGATATTGTAATCACATTTCAGATTAAAGGGTTATTTACAGTACGATGTGAACAACATCATACGAACAACAGAACACGCAGCGATCCCGTTGAGTCAGCAGCCAGCCGGGTCACATCCGTCACATCAGACACCCAAACACATATTTCACTCCCTCGTCACACAATGAGTCAGGTACACCGCCAGAGAAGTGAATGTACAGTCAGCACTTTGCATCGGCCTTGTTTTAACTTGAGAGAGACGAGTGTGAGTACACAACAATAGCAGCGCGTTCACACCGAGGTCAGGACTGAGCGGGGATATCAGAAAACAACGAAGGAATCAGAGCTGACGGGGGGGGAGATCAAAACCTGACGAAACAAAGAGCAATATTGTAGGTCCCTTGTGGGCCACCATAGACGATCAATAGAAGCCATGGGAGTGGGTCAAATGTACTCATCCTGCAGCTCTAGTGTCTGATCTGTTGTTATTGCATATCTAAGTCGATGGTCCACATGTTGGAGAGGTTAACTGTAGATTGACTCAGATTAACGGGGACTTTCAGAGGGTGAAGTCCACCGTCCATTATTCCCAATGTACTGTACCAACTACTGTACTGTAGTTCTGTCTTGTATAGCCAGTATTTATGGTGCTTTATGTGTCAGTCAAATGCTGAATGGATAGACTTGTGTAAAGATACCAGGAACATCTTGAAATGGAAATCACAGGATATTTAAGAAGAGTTACGCTGCAGTTTCGATGGACTTTGTTGTGTGTCATCAAAACTACAAATTGTTTTACACAAAGGGAATAAAATGTACATAAAAAGAATGCTTCTGTTAACTTTCTTCCAGTGTTTGCTCCCCGTATGTCCTGATAAATTAGAGAAGCACTTATCTCCAACACCGTGGTATACTTTGCTCTGTTCTGTCTTTGCTGAGTAAACGATAAAAAGCCTCCAGAGAAGGTAAACTGAGAGCTGAAGTTATTTTTTGGAGCATTACTTGATGATACAGTCTGATAAAAAAAAAGAAAGCAGCTGTTTTCCAAATGGATGTTTGGCCCTTTGTGAAGAAATAGGAGGTGATGATAGCTGGAGGTTTATAACAACAATAACTGGCACAGTCTCTATCTGGAAACACAAGCGGAGCGGCGGCGGCGGCAGATAATGGCTGACAGAATCTATTTACTGTAGATGTGTAGAGATGTAATATCTCTCAGCTTTCAGCGGGGAATCATTTGGAGGACGGCAGAGATTAAGACAGAATGAGAATGGAAAGAACAGAGGGAATCAGAAGGAGGGAAATTGAGACGGAAAAGAGAGAATGAGCTCTTCTGTGTTTCAGTCCACATTGTTTTCACTCTAAATGCAGCAAAATGCTAATTCGGCAGCGAAGAGAGGAAAGAAAGAGTAACAATCATTTTTTTTTTCCCTGTGTTCCTAAAACCGTGTTTTGCTCCGGCATGTAGTGATGACTCATACTCGCCCCCGGGCCTGCGCCGGGGAAAACACTAATTCAGGAAAAAATAGAAGAGCGAGTGATGTTTGTTTGGTCCCAAATGCTAAAAAGCTATAAAGCACTTCAACAAAAAGCCCAATCATCCTGCTCTGCTTAAGAGAACCACTGTCGCCAAGCACTTAAAGACCCTCCACTGTCACACAGGACCATGATGCTTCAGGCTACTTCCTGCATCTCAGACCACCAACGGGCCGACTGGAGACTCAACAACCAATGACAGGAAAGAGTTTAGAAACCAGATGAAGAAGTTCTGAAACATGAAACTTGGTTGGATTATTACTCCACTGAGAGGTTCTTAAATAGATTTAGGTTGGACCTGTTTGGGTTTTTGAAAGCCAAAACTACTGATATCAAGATAACAGGTGATGTAGCGTCTCAGCCCGGTCACACTAAATCAATGACGCAGTAATTCACAAGTCATTCTGCGTACAATAAGAGCACTGTTCTGCAGCTCGGGGTGTCCAGGGTCATGCTATGAGTTAAATGCATCAATCTGGAGCACAATAACAAGGCTAGATCTATGAAGAACTTCTAGTAAACAATTTAATCATAAAGGTTGTATGGTTATGAATGATGATGGCAAAAAGTCACACAGCATCAGCATGGTTAACGGAACGGAGTATCGACATCGCCGCAGACCCCTCGCACTGAGGACAGCGCAGTGAGAATTCAACGCCCCCGGGCAGCATTGAGGTCCGGGAGAAGGTTGCTGTAAAACTCATGGTTGGGCCTTTCCAAGCAGACCTCGGTCGCGGCGCGGTGGACGATGCGCCCGGCGAGGGCCGGTCCACCAGCTGAGAAGTGTGAAAATATTTTGGCTTTGTGATGAAACTGTAGCGGGCTGGATGTCAGATCACTTTGATTTCATTTGAATTAGGCTACACAGCGGTTGATTATGATTGGATAAAGATCTACACTCTGCTCCGCTGGTTGCAAAATGTGGATGAATATATTATTCTTTTTTACTGGGCATCAACCTGGCGTTTACGCATGTAGCTACAACTTTCCACGATGCTCCTTGAAACCAAACTGCCTGTGAATTTAGTCTGACATTCAACGTATCCGTGGTTTGCTGAAACGTCCAACACTAACGTTTTTTTCCCGTCTCTCCAATGTATAACAGAACCTATTAACCAAGGGGTTGAAGTGGCAAACTACATTTACTTCTGTCACAGCAGTTTAAGTGGCACCCACTGAGTGTAAGTGCTCCATATAATCACTGGAAATGGCAATGAGAGAAATCAGTGTAATAGAAACCCTAGAGAAAGAGAACCGAACAACGACAAGTACACTGTTTCAGCCGGCAACGTCATTCAGTTCCAACCAAAAGGCTGCGTTCAAAGACACTTCATTTTGTCCAGGTGAGAACAATGGCTTTCACCAAATACTACAAAATATTGCACATGACATAAAGGACACAACCCTGAGATGCAAACTGAACCAACAGAAACCTGCATGGCTGCTTCTGCAGACAGTTTGAACATGACCAACCCCGATATATAAAAAACACAACAATTAGGTTTCCCCCTCTATAATCTCAGGTGTCAGGATCCCAGCAATAAAAAAACACTCAGTCTCAGGTGTGCTGCGTGAAAAACCCTCCACCTCACCCCCATCCACAGATGATTGCACGGTGACATGTGAAAAACAAGCGTGCTGAAAAAAGTAGAAGCTGAAGTGAACAGACGGCATAAATGTCACCTCACAGTTGGTTTTCAGATAATTGGGGTTGAGGTGTTTCCATCACATCTGCTGCGAATAATGAAAAAACAGCAAGACAAAAACTGACTGAGGAAAGTTCTGTTGTGACAGGACTCAACATTAAGCGTTACCCGCAAGAAAAATGTCACGCTGGGATAGTAAATCGTGCAACCCACTTGCTCATTTCAATTTACATTTTTACAATTTTGAAATAGATGTTTTGATGCCAGAATCGATATATTTGCTTCATCTGAGTCTATACGGAGGAAGAAGGAAGTTACCACTTTTATTGTTGTAGTCTAAGTAACGTGACATATATCCGTTCCGTATCCGTCAACCAAAACAAACCACAGAATGTATAAAACGTTGGAGGGTCGTCGTGGATACGACCTGCACCCTCACATGTGAAATCCAGCGTGGTAAACACTACACATCCAGTAAAGGATGGAAACACTTTGGGTTTCACACATTGACAGGAAAAGCAGAGCTAGACAGAGCAGAGCTAAAGCTGCATGCTAACTCTGTCATAGACAGGAAACGTTACGGTATGGCGGTAACGTGGCGGTGGAGCCGGCCGTCGCTCTCGTCTCCGTGGTCAAATGGGCCGACGCTACGACTGTAGAGCACCCAGATACTGACATCTATGTTCTCTGCATTGAAACGGCCCCGATGGAGCTGACCATGATGGATAAAGAGAACGGAGCTGACGGGAGAGCTAGAGACCACCTTGGAGAAGTTAGAGGAAGTAGACACGTGGGACTACGTCTGGTTTTCAAAATAAGGTGTTAACAAAGGGAACTGAATATACAAAATACTAATGAATTATATTCATCAGAAGTATAAAACATTACATGTTCCTTATAAATTAAAAAGAGAACACCACTAATCTGAGAGGGAAATGTCTTTATTCTTTGATTTGTGGGTTGCTGGATAATAAATATTCCTGACAATAACTGATATATTTGACTTCAGGACATCTCTGACTACATACATGCTGAAAATCAAACATTTTTACATCATTAATTTAGATATTTTCCAAAGTAAAAGTCCCTAGAAGTGTTTTTCCCATGGTCTAGTGTTAAAAAAGTTAACAAAAATCACAATAAATCACAATAGTCCACGGTTATCCATTGGTTTATTATCTGTATGCCAAAAACTTCCAAGTTAAAAAGTCTTTTTAGAATGGAGTCGATTCTCTAAAGGTTCAATGTAATCTATGAATTGTATTTCCTGCGAGTTAAACGATGATCATTCTGACATTAAGACAGTGACAACCTTTCTGTCTGCCATTGTCTGAACTTAATGTGATGAAGCTCAAGAGAGAAAATGAGATGTTCAGGAAAGCCACACTAACTTTGACTGCCCTCATTAAACCGGGAGGTGCCTTGGGGGGGAAAATGATCCGACAAATGGAAAAATGTTGAATGTTAATTCAATAAAGAAGCCAATAAAGACCAATATTCAATAGCTACCAGCGTGCTCTTTTCCTCTCCGCTACTGTCTTTTTAAATGTTAAACACATAAAAGGGGGGAGGCCGGAGCTCCGGACACTAAAGGCCACTGGAACACAGGAAGTGAAGAGTTTTCTACAGGAAGTCGGATAGTTTCACTCGGTGGTATTATCACCAGGACAAATCCAGGGCTGCCCCTTCCTCTAGCTCATCTGAGATTTACAGAATAAAGTCAGAATATTACGAGAAAATAGTCATAATATAACGAGAATAAAGTCATGAATTTACGAGAATAAAGTCAGAACTTTACAAGAAAAAAAATGGTAATAACACATAAAATTGCTACTTTATAATATGATTTTATTCTCATAATATTAAGACTTTATTCTCAAAATCTCAGATTGATTTTTTTCCCCTCAATGTGGCTCTAATACTCCGTCGTACCGTCGTACCATAGCCCTACAACAATTATAAATAAAAATGAAACTGTGAACAAACAACAGTTCTTCATTTCCATTTTCTAAACCCACAGGGAGCCGCTGGAGAGGAGCTGAAGAGAAACAGGTTGCTGACCCCTGCTCCATCTCAAACAAGTGATCATCCCATCCAATTATCCAACCACGGAGCATCATCACTGTGACCTCTCAGTGCCTTGCTCAAGGGAGTGGAGCAGCTTCCCTCCCCTCCCTGTGAGCTTCAGTGAATAAATCCTCTGCGGTGTTGTCGTCTTGACTTTGTCTCCTCTGAGGTTGGGTGCTTCCGTTAAGCCCCGCCGGCGCTCTATCTCCCACGCTCTGTTTGTATTTGCTGTACTCCCCTCCCACCCTGTGTGGTTTATCATTTTTTATTCGCAAGTAAATAAACTCTGAACTGTGATCTCCGAGCAATTCAAATATTCATTCTGGTGTGTGCAACATGCTGTTCAGACTCAAGGTTCAGTTCAGAGGCCTCTGCGCTCTGTGGGGAGAGAGAGAGGGAGAGGGAGAGGGAGAGGTGAGGAGATTTGTGGAAGAAAATACTAATATATGTCTGCCGGTGTGTGTGTGTGTGTGTGTGTGTGTGTGTATGTGTGTGTTGTGCATTTCAAGCATCTGTGCAGCATACAAACACTAAATAAATCATGTGTTACTGACCAAAACACAAGCACTGGGCGGTTGCAACACATCCCCTGACATGTGGTCAGTGCATGGACGTACAGGTGGGTGTCTGTGAGAGAGAGAGAGAGAGAGAGAGAGAGAGAGAGAGAGAGAGAGCGAGAGAGAGAGAGAGAGATATGTTTGCATTCACCTCTGATTGTGCTTATGTTTGTATGCATGTATGCCTACGAGCGCTGGGTTTGTGTGTGTTGATGAGGGGCCCGTACGCGTCTCAGAGCTCTACATAATGGATGAATTCGCTGCAGCGAGCAGAACAGGCCAAGCTGGACTCATTTCAAAATGCCTCGATCGCTGCTATTTATACAGAGAGCTGGAAGGACTTCAGGAGCAGCAGGAGGAGGAGGAGGAGGAGGAGGAACAGGGGCCACTGTCGGCACGGCAACACCACCTTACCGGCGTCCGAGCGCCACCCTGGTCCATGTTTACTTTGGAAGACCGAGATCTACAGCCAAAAAGTAAAGTGACGTTGTGCTTAGGCTGATAATTCCCTCTGCTGATGGAGCAGAAAGCAGAAAGCTTCATTTATTGAATGGATTGTACACTTCTGCTGTTTCTAACCCACTTAGTCGAGGTCATCTGGACTGTAAATCCTCAAATAGTTTACCTCAACTGCAGAGAGAAGCAGGCCTTCATTAGAAACACTGAATGGATCTTCACTCTTAAAGGGACGGCATGGAACTTTTTACACATATAGATCATTGTTTATTGCCAGTGTGTGAACAGGTTGTAACCTAAGAAAAGAGACCTTACGCGACTTTCTGTGTTTCTGTGACTCAGGTCGATGTACCAGTGGATGTGACGTCATGCGTGCGTGCATGTGCCTACCCTCTTCAGCGCCGCTACGGGGATAGCTAACGATAGATAACTTTCGGAGACTCCAACATAAACTCCACGGAAGCACAAAAAAACGGCGAGTCATATCTGGTGAAGCCCGTCCGAGAGCGAGCGGCGGCAAAACGAGCGAGCAGCGGAGCATTTAACCACTTATTTTGTAAAACTCAAGGTATGAAAATGTCATGTTTGATCTTGATGAAACTGCTTGCATGAAATAAAAACATGGATGTCTTCTAACCTTCTCAAACTCAACAGCAGCAAAACAGATCAAGGAAGGTTGGAGATCTCCTCCTGAACGTGGATTGCAGCTCCATCTGCCCGTCCTCCGAGGTCTGAAACCTATCGGCGTCATCCTGGACTCCACCCTCTCATTTCAGTCACACATTAAATCCGTCTTCTACCACCTCAGAAACATTTCCCGACTACGCCCATCACTCTCCGACTCTGTGGCAGAGACCCTCATCCACGCCTTCATCACCTCCCGTCTGGTCTACTGTAATGGAATCCTGTCCGGGGTACCCAGCAAAGCCCTGGACCGGCTCTAGTACGTCCAGAACTCAGCTGCCTGGGTTTCTTGAAAGGCGCTATATAAGTCCAGTTCATTCTCATTATTATTATTGATGGACATTATGATCACAGAAGCCTCACAGTGCGATCCTTCATTCTAAATCTGCAGATCTTCTTAACACCGATGCAGCGGTTGTCAGTCTGTCGATGAAAACCAAACATCACTGAACATACTTGTTTTAAAAATGAGAGAGAGATGGAAAAACAAATAACGCACATCAGAGAAATAATGAAGCCAGAGTCGGCGGGTAACGAGATTGGCATGCTAATTTTAATCACTTATTTGGGCGTCGTGTCCCAGAGGCACGTCACTGACAGTCGGCAGCCGAGCCGCTGTCAGAGCCTCATTTCTTTAATTTCATATCAGAGTGTGGAGTCACAGAGCTGTTTAGATTTGTCAACAGCTCTGATTAGAGGAGAAGAAAAGGAATAAAAAGGATTTAATGAGAGCAGCACAAAGCACAAGGATTACGTGTGTGAGAGGCAACACATTCATCCTTCAGCTGACACGGCGCCTTTTAACTCAGACACATCTGTGACAACACGAAGCAATTTGTGGTATTTCTGTGCTTCTTTGTGGAACGTCATGTGTTTAAAGATATCTGTGTGGTGCTCTTAATGTGGCTTTGTAAATACCATAAAGTATAGTCTATTGTACTTTCTTTTTATTGTTTGGTATTTCATGGCACTTTATTGTATTGTATTGTATTGTAGTATTGTGCAACCTTGTTTTACGGTTTGAGGACTATCTTTTAAAATATGTTTTGTAGGGGTGGGGAAATAAATTGATTCACCTAGATTTTTTAATGCCAGAATCAATATATTTGCTTAATCTGAGTCTATGTGGAGGTGGAAGGAAGTTACCGCTTTTATTGTTGTAGTCTGAGTAACATGACGTCATATCCGTTCCGTATCCGTCAACCAAAACAAACCGTAGCGAGCTGAAAGGAGAAAGTCTAAAACGTTGGCGGGTCTGCGTGGATACAACCTGCACCCTCACATGTTAAATCCAACATATTCACATAGAGTGTCATTGTACTGACTGTATCTCAGTAATCTGTGTGACTCTGAAATGGTAACATCCAATCACAACACTAATCGGGTTAAATGGAACATATGGCTTCTGAATCATCTACACAGTGAAGGGAACAGAGACGGTTGTCCAACAATCGCACACTAATGTTCTTTATCTCAGATCACAGTGAGAGAGAAAGAAAAACATTCTTCTTAAATGTTTATCTGTTGTACTAAACTGAAATATTAGAATATAGTATTCAAGTTGCATCTGATTCAAATGTGTCTAGCAAGCCACACGTCACTACTGCGGTATGAACCCAAAATAATAATAATAATAATAATAATAATACAATAAACGGATCAAAATGATGCCGAAATAATGACGTTACGATGTTGATTAGTAAAAAGTCTGACTTCATGCTGTGTCAGGTCTGTCCGCAACACAACAAGGAAACAACTTTTAAAATGCTTGTTTTCTGAATGGAGTCCGGATGGATCAGTGCCAGGCTATGCAGCTGCTCCATTAACACTCCATCTAGGAATAAATACGGCAGCAACAACGTCAGTGACGACAGCGGGAATATCTCTACGGCGATAAACTTCCACGACGTATGTCTATATTGTTACACACCACTTACATGATGAATGCTTTTGATACACATGCTTTAATACAAAACTGAAATACTTTTTAACCTTGCATACTGGATGTCACGCTGATACCTTTTCACCTTGTATAAAATGTAAATAAAGACAATCAAACATTAAGATATAAGTGGAAAAAAACTATTTAGCAATAACAATTTAGCCACAAATTCACACCGTATACGGTCCAGATATACAGTACATACTGGGTTTTGACTGAGCCTTACTGCACTACCACAGAAACACCCAGTGATCATCTGCTCCACTGACCGACCTCCGACCTGCACTACACTGCATCAACACACACACACCATTACGAGGACATTATGCCGACACATACACAGGGCTGTGGAGTGTGTGTGAGTGTGTGTGTGTGTGATTTGATCCACATCAAAGAGAATATGTTTTACTGGTGGAACCAGACCCAGGAGAGAGAAACAGAGAGAGCTGCTGCAGAGGAAGATAATCAGTTTCTCTCTGACCAACTTTTCCCTCCACGAAGCTGCAGCTTCTCTTGTTTCTCATCCACCATCTTTGTGTACATGCACACAGACATCTGACTGTTCTGACATCCACACAGTGATGTGACTGAATAATGCAGCATTCTGCTCACAGTCGGAGTCCGATGGAACATCATTCATCTTTCTGTCCGTCTGTGATGCATACTGGTAATAAATATCTGACATGATGCTTAAACTAAACAGATGAGAGGATTGATAGAAACACAAACTGAGGAAGCATCAGATAGTGATGATATGATGATAGCGCACTACAGGTATCAACCTTGCTTTATTGGCTTTTATATGCAGATGCAGGTCCCTACATCTCCCAGAATGCCTTTCAACAAATACCAGAATAGGTGGTTCTAATAAGTCCTCCAAACTAGAGACGTTCTGATACCACTTTTTCCTTTCCGATACCTGAACTTGCAACATCGGCCGATACCGAGTACCAATCCAACACCAGAGTGATGATACGTAGTTGGCAGTGGCAGCCGTGATACATCTAGGACGAGAGCACAGTGAAGGCTGCTGTTTTAGAGCAGCAAAGAAGAATTGATTTATAGTTGGTATCGGATCGGTGCACAGACCGGCATACTCGCTGATACCCGATCACAAATTCTGGGCAGTACCAGACGCATTACCGATGCTGGTCTCGGTATCAGAACAACTCTACCCCAACCCTAGACCTGGTGATGTTTTACAGACCAAAAAAACAACATCAGTTAAGCTGCAAGAACTCTGGAATAAATAACCAGTCTGTGGATGATTTGGTAAACTTTCTACCAAATGCTGTACACATGCAAGTTCAAAAAGTAAATCATATACTGGTGAAATGCTCCTTCACTTCTGAGCATTTCATCAGAATCAACATATCGATCAGATCCTGTAATCGTCCACCTGCAGACCCACTCAGGACTATCTTCCCCTCATCAATCTCCTCCGTCTGTCCTCTTCACCTTCACTCTCAACTCCTGTAACCTTGCCTCATCTATCTCCTCTCCATCTCGTCTCGTCTCCGGATGCCCAGCGAGGACGGTAAAGTCGGGCCGTAAATTGTTCCAATCACAGACGTACGACGGCCGTCCTTCCTGACTTCCTGCTTGTAAACTTCCCAACAGGCAGCTCATCTGATAAGGTCATCCTCACTGTGATGAGTCACTGACGCTCCATTCTTCCATTAAAAACACGCCAACTAATCCAACCACGAGAAAGAGAGGAAATAGACCAGAATGCAATGCAGCTTTCTGTTCTTCATTTAGTTCTTTCAACCCTCTTCACTTCCGCTCTCTTCACCTGCTTAGAAACCCGACAGATGACTCGAACGAGTTCAGACATCTTCTCTGGAGGCTGTCCAAAGGCATTGTGGGACATGTAGTAAATCACTAACTGGAGAGGAAGCGAATGAGTTGAGATGAAGAGTGAATTTCCAATCGAATGACGCATCGGCGCTGAGAAGTTAAGACGCCGTGTGCCGAGGGACAGACTGGATCCGTCAGAGGTGGCCGCTGATATCACTTCCTACATCACAGGTCACACCGAGTTTAGAACAAACCCACGTCTCCTGACGGGGCGTCTGACAACGGAGCCACAGCCGGAGTTCATCACTGCTCCACAAACTGTTGTTGACTTTCAGCTTCCTTTAATCCAACCACACTGTCAACCGCGTGTGTGTGTGTGGAGATGCTTTTGCACAAGTAGAATCCATATTGAACGAACTGAAGAAGCTTCATGAAAGAACTAGTTTTCACTCAAACTGTCACATGTTCACAAGGCTGCAAACTTTATAAACCAAGAATCATGGATGGGTACGAGTTAGAGAGTAATCTATTACCAATCAGTGACATAACTGATAAATGTCCTTAGTATTTAAGGATTGTGAGCATCCAGGCATGGAGAGAATATGTCGTGATTCTACGAAATCAGTCTCATGGAGTAATTCAATACGGGCTGTTTGTAGTCTCAATGCTGCTAGGACTAGCGAGTCTCTTATCTGTTCAATGTGTCTTTAAGGAGTAACTCAGCACTGAAAGTGTTTCATTAGCCCTGGTTAACCTAATCCAGCGGTCAGAAACCTGCAGCTCTTCAGCTCCTCTCCAGAGAATAAAGTCATAATAATATAAAATAAAGATTTTACGTGTTCTTTTCTTTTCTTCTCATAAAGTTCTGACTTTATTCTCGTAATATTACGACTTTTTTGTCATAATATTATGAGAATAATGTCATAATATTATAAAGTAGTAATTTTACGTATTATTTTCTTTCTTCTCGTAAAGTTATGACTTTATTCTCGTAATATTACGACTTTTTCTCTTCTAAAGTTACGAGGTCTATCCATAATATTTCGATGGGTGTACCCTACAATCGATGTGACCTGAAACCCCCCACCTAAATGGGTTATGCAACCAAACATACTTTGTACATGTTGTGGAAGTCCCAGATATGTCGGAATACCAAACGCCCTTGAGTCTGGGTTCATGACATCATCTGGCGGCGCTCTCTGAATTTCAACGAGCTCTATTCACCGTATCTAGCAGGCTGCTGCGGTACGAAGCCAAAATAAAGACATTTTGTCGAGATTTAATCGCAATAAACGGATCATTCATGTCCTTCCTCATCGCTTTCTTCGCGCCATTCACGTCGCCCGTGAAAAGTTTGCTTTGCATTTGGTGTCAACGCAGCATTAGTCTGTGCATGTCAGTACGACCGTTTTGGACTCATCACAATACGCTACAACCTCCATGTTTAGAACTCAGTAAACTACGTAAAGAGCAACAAGGACTTCTGGGAATTTATGGACTTTATGACGGCCGGAGTCAGGCCAACTCTGCTAATGTCAGATTACACTTTCATGGAATATACCATTAACCTTCAGAGAAAAAGATCAGCCGGGCTACATCACACAGCAAAGGCCAGATATCTAATGAGAGAGGCAACAGTTTAGACCGTAATGCAGATACTAAATTTATCACCAGACAAGGTCACGGACCGGTTCATGTTTTATCATCAGCAGGTCTGCGTTGATTGCATCAATGACTGTGATCAGAGTTATTAAGCTCTGCTGCTCTGCTCCTGCCAAACAACCGCCATCACACACACACACACACACACACACACACACACACACACACACACACACACACACACACACACAATACAGGAAACACAGGAAACCGATGGAGTGCTGCAGGAATGAGTCCTAAAACTCAGAAATGAGTTAGCATCTTAAAATGAAGCCAGATTCAGCCACTGCATGCCTCATTTCTCACCTCAAATGTTCTGCTATTATAAGAGGAAGTTTCCAAACGAGCTGCCGCGTTGCTCCAGTTTGAAATCCGTGAGCGGACGCCATCGACCAGCACGTACCAGCCTGTGCTTTCACTAGCCGTTAGCGGGTGCCGTAAACATTTCCATGGCAAAAGCAAGCTCCACCAATCAAAGATGTCGTTGTTACACCACAGGATTGTGGGTAGTGTAGTACTTCACATGACATCAGGAATAAAACCAAACAAGGTTGGTGTCATACGGACTTGTGGCTTCTACAGGAGAACACACCGTCGTCTCACATCCTCGCAGCTCGCGGTCAGTCTACCTCGGATGGTTACGACATTATAGTTAATAATCTAAATACTCGATTCATTTCTGTAAACTCACAGCCCTCCTCCGACATGTAGACATATCAGCATCATCTGGAGGGATGAGGAACGACATCCAGCCAACAGTGTGATCATCTCTGTGGAGTCCTTTGGCTCAAACTAACCTGTCACTTCAACGTTTAAATCTAATTTGCCGCTGGGCAGTTCTGTGATGTGACGCCAGCCGTGTCGTAGGTTAAGAGTCCGCGGCGTGCCGCCACGGCTGACGAGCAAAGCAGCTTGACTGCAACAACAACAACAACCCCATCACCCAACCGCCACCGCCGCCGCCGCCTCCTTCCCAGTCCAATCTAATGTTCAGCTAGAGTGCACCCCTGATTTTATTTACCCTGCGCTAAGCTAGTGTCTGATTAATGCAGGACATGCCAAGCAAAGGCCAAGAGACGGAGAGACGGAGAGAGAGAGAGAGATTGTGGGGGAGAAATGAAAGGTAGGAAGGGTGGGAGGAAAGGGAGAAGAGAGTTAGGGAGAGAGTTTATTTTCGGAATTCATTTTTATTCCCTTATTCTGGGAAAACAAGCCGCAACAAGAAGCCCATTACAGTTTCATTCCCCTGCAACTTCCCTGAACTGTGAAATCCATAAGCCAAGAGTTCAGAGCGGAGGAGCAGGGAGGGAGCGAAGATGAGAAATTAATTATTTGGCGGAGGCGTCACGGTTCATTTGGCCCAGAAAAGGGTGTACACGGCGCCGGCGGTGTACACGGCGTTCATCACGAGGCGGCGGCGGCCGGTCGGCCGAGAGGGGAAGACACAGACAAATCATCTTCATAACCACCTGCGCTGCCGCGTTCAGCTAATTCAGCTTACATCGGTGGGATTTTCACCTCATTCTAAAGTGTGAACCAGTAATCACACAGAGAAGGAGGTGGAGGAGGAATCAGGGGATGGAAGAGCAGTATGATTATTTAAATCCTCTGGATGTGTCATCCAGGAGGAGCAAACACCAGCTGCCTGACATCCAGGTTTTAAAACATAGCATTACAAAAAGCAGGGTCGTCCTTCACAGACGCGTTAATACTGGAAATAATTAGGATTGTTTTCATAGCCGAAAGGTGAGCAGAGCGAAGGACGAGGGAAATACAAATTGGAGGCACAATGTGGGAGTCAACGGTGCTCTTGAAACACATTACGCTGGACAAGCGTCTGAATTATATACCTTGGTGGTAAATTGTAATTAATGCTTATCCACATGAAGAGCGGAGAGGATTGTTTGAAACAGAAACCGAAACATGAGCCGGTATGCAAAGAGGAGTGATTACACACCTCCGGCTGCAGAGAGGGGGAAATGCTCTTGTTTTTGTGGGTATGCAGATTGGATTGAGCGGCTGCAGCGGCGGCCTGCAGGTAAGTCAACACATAGTCAAACAGGAACTGAGGCTCAAATGGTGTTTGAAGTTTATCTGAGTGGGAACACTGGAGCTGGAATGGGAGGACGCTGATACAGGACACAGTTTACAGCTGCAGGGCTGCTGCTCCAAAAAGGCTTTCTTATCTTTCTATGAAACGTTGACAAATGAAATTCATCATCATATTTTCATTACGATACATAACTGAGAACTCTTCCTGTCGTTTAGAAGTTAATGAAATAAGATGCTTCTTTCACAGGAATCTTTATCGTGCAGCTCGGCTGTACACGCCCCACGCAAGTAACTGAGGGATGCACCCATATGAAGCTTAATGAGTGGAGCGGGTACCGGCCACCATGTGATCCATCTACATTAAATACAGTATATATATATATATATATATATATATATATATATATATATATATATAGATTTACATTTGGAAAACAGACAGAATTAGTATTAAGTGGTAGCATTCATCCTGAATCATGGTATCCTCATACAACCGTCTGTATATCTCTATCAGATTTTTGTCGGTTTTTCTACAAATGTCCAGCAACATGTGTCAATTTCTGCTCGTTACATGCAAACAGTCTTTTCAAAATAAGCGTCTGTAAGTAGTTTTCTGTGGCAATAAAACTACTTAGTTAGGTTTAGGAAAAGATCATGGATCATGAGTGTTAGGGCCACATTGAGGAAAAAAGATAAATCTGAGATTTCGAGAATAAAGTCAGAATATAACGAAAAAAAAACTTGTAATATGAGAATAAAGTCATACGTTTAAGAGTAAAAAGATTGACAATTACGTTAATTACACACAAATTGATGAAGTGGTATATATACGAGTTACAGTGCATCCCTTATCGCAGGTAGAGCTACAAACAGTGGATGAGAACAGCCGGCCTGAATAGAAGGGTTGGAATCAGTATCAGAAGATTTTCTTTCTAACTAAAAGGATGAAACGGTCCCAGATGTGGATCCTCTTCCTGCAGGCGCCAGGTGTCTGAGCATCGATGCTATCACTGTTTGTTTGCTCTTATTACACACAGGCTTAACTGGCTGACCTTTAATAAAGCATTAATTAAGTGTTTCATTAGTAACAAAGAGCGTGTCAATTAAGCGGCCCTTAAATACAAACATTTATCTCTTTATTGGGACACTCTCAGACACCCGGCGTCCACACGGACACAAATGTCAGCTCCTGAAGAGAAAACAACAGCCGGTGTTATTCGGAGACTTTCCTCTACCACAATGTGAGACAAAGGAGGTCTGGGAGACCGACAACAGTGTTGTAGCATCAAAAGACAGATCTACAGTGTGCTGTTTGCTTCAAGTCCTTAATTAGTTCGACTGAGTCCAGAACACCGAGGTCATTTTTAATCTGAAGATGAAAACGATGAAAACAAAACGACTCTCTCTTTGAATGCTACACCAGTAAATGTAAACGCTTGGTCTCGGGTCAGCGGTCACGTAGGAGGAGGAGGAGAGGGAAATAAGTGCTAACCAGCAGCTGAAAGCTGGCAATAAGACTAAAGTGTGTGAGCCAGCAGGGCTGGCAGGGAGCCAGCGGTGATGTGGATGTGGAGAGGGCTGTTACAGGAAATCCACCTGCTTGGTGAAACCATAGAAGAAAAAGCTGCAGTTTCCCGCCCTGACCTCAGCTGTTTCTTATCATAAAATGGACAATCGGCTGCTCTGCAGAACCCCGACGGCGTGCATCAGTCCTCCCACGGCGTCCTGTGGTGTGTTTTCCCTGGTGACCGGCTAGTGGACTGGTCAGGTAATCGGTAATGGTCTCCCGGCCCTGATAGTAACCCACCGCGCTCTCAGGCCTCTGATTGTCCCCTATTGATTTGTGTTGCAGGGCCTTTAAATGAAATGCCACTAGAGCTGAAACCTGGCTCCGCTGAGCAGCGGGCGAGCTGCGCTGCTGTCACTCAGGACCTTCTGCCCGGTGGAAATGAATGAACTGCCAGCACTAAAGCGCTGCTGAGGGCCATTAAGAAAGGCTGATGCACCAAAGATACAGACACCAACAACCAGCCTCCTCTTTAGCTTTTCTCCTCCGATCCGTCCCTCTGTCACTTATCCTCCTCCACTGGTTCTTTTCTCTCCTGTTGACCCCACATCCTACTGTACCTCCTCTGGTGTACTTTACAGCCTTCTTTAGAAAGGTTTATGGACTTTATATATCGTCCCGTCTGAACATGTTCAGCTCTGGAGTTGTATTTATTCTAGTGCAGAGGTTTACGTGCATGATCACCGGGAGCAATCCTCCTATAACGATGTCAAACGTTATCAAATGTGTTTTGGCTCACATGCATTCATGTACTACCTGCTGGATGTGAAGTGGTGACCAATAAGAAGCATGGTTAAGGCGTTTCAATGACACATTAAATGGAAAATCAAGAACCTCTTCAACAAATCAATTAACTGATTCGCTGAAGGACAGAAAATTGCCATTTTGATAATCAGTTAATTTTTCATTTATCAAGCAAAGGTGACACATATTCTCGGTCTTCGGCCTTTTAAACGTGACGATTCGCTGATTTTCTCTGATGTCTGTAAACTCTGTTTCTGAATGATTGAGCCGTTAGAATTAAAGGCGTTTTAATATATTTCCTTCCTTGTTTGCCACTTGTTTGAATATGTTGGAGTGCCTGGATTGTCTTCCTGTCTATCCAGATGTTTCCCTGTTTTCAAAGAGCACCCAACACGTTGAGAACACAGAGCGGTTATCTCTCTTTGCATGAATATCTTTGGGTTTTGAACTGTTGGACAGACAGAGCAAAGCAATTAAAACATCACCCTGGGCTCTGGGAAACTGTGGTCACGTGCATGTTTCATTATTTTCTGACATTTTTGTAGACATAATTAAATGTTGTATTAAAATAAAAATAATCATTATTTGCAGGCCTAGCTCTATTAACATTACGTCATTATTAGAAGTGTGTTAATCCTCTTCAAACTGTTGCTGCTGATGTTTAATTCTCGCCAAGATGCCAAAGGTTCTGCTAAACATTTCACACTGAATACAGTAAATTATAGAGAAATAGATGAACAATTTTATGACGTTATTAGTAGATTATGTATTTGCACAAAATGTGCATCTTGAGTTTTACTCACAATCAGCTCGTTATCCTTAGAACATTTTAAAAATGAAGTTATCATCACATTTAATTCATGATGTCTAATTATCTTTTGATATGTTTTGATATAGTTTCTTTTTTTCTGTACTGTTTTTCTAATGTATTTCATTGTTTTTATTGGATTGTTTTCCACTCTTCTGCTCATTTTGTCCTTTGTATAAGCCTGTGGATTTTGTGTAGTTTTATGTGTGTGCAAATAAATCAAAGTTAACCTTACTGATTGGATCTTAAAGCCGTGTTTCCAGTGTGGATAAACTAAACTGTGGGAGTTCAGAGTCAAGTGAAGCAGGTGAATATGTTTCCATGTATTGACCTTGTCTCATTAAGATTAAGCAGCTTTTTCTGGCACATATCGCGCTGTGTCCTAAATTAACAGTGTAGAATATTTTACCTTTATTACTTTTCTGTTCTAATGACTGAGTACACACAGGCCGAATCTAATGACCGACCTCACTGACTAATAATGATGCTAAAGACTCTACGGAGACAAATTAACACGGACCTCCTCGCTTTTTATCTGCAGTATTTCTTCCCCCTGTTCAGCTTTCCGCTCTGCTTTAATATAACTGTAGAACTGTTGAAATCAATGAGGATTCAATGGTGCCAGTGTCTAAACCGACCGTCGAGAGGTCGCCGAGTTCACTGGCTCTGTAGCGGTGCCACCGCTGGACCGCTGCCACGGCAGAGCTATGTGTCAGCGGGCTGAAGCCAGGCTCTGATTTAGAGATTTCCAATACACCAGTAACACACTGTGCTCTACTGAGGGGCCTATTACAGCCATAACTCTGCATCAGCAGCCTCCAGGTTTCCCAGTGCAAACTGAGTAGGTGTAGTGTTGACTGTGGAGCCGAGCTGGATGGAAACCCAGCGAGACCTGGACATGTTGGGATGTCTGAATGGTCAACTGCCAGAGCACCAAATGCTATGAAAGGAAGTGCCACACTGAATATATACTGTGGTTAAAGCATATGCAGCGAGGAACACTGAACCACGAGGCACTTGGAAACAGCTTTACATGATGACTTCATGCAGGTAGCCTGTCAGAGACATCAGTAAAAGACAACCTGGATTAATAAAACTAAAGATTAGTCAGTCATTTGTGGATATCAGTGCAGTTGCATGAACTAATAAAAGAGCTATTAGATGATTGTAGAGCAAGTCAAGTTTAATTCTAAAACAAACTCAGAGGTTAAAATTGAATTTTGGTGAATAGGGAGAGCCAGATGGAGGGAGGGAGGACATCATTTGTTTGATATTCAGTTTAATCAAACATTTAAATGGGTTTTAAATATAAAATATGAAGTTACATTTCATTTCCTCTTGTGTCTAATTCCCCTTCTCCCCTTCCTCTTGTGTTCCCTCTCTAGCTCCGTAACGTTCAGGTCGTAACAACACTTCTGTTCAAGTCAACGAGGGATTAGAATTAGAGGCTAAATTGACCGTCCAGAGTCCAGCGACTTCAGCAGAGGGCTGGCGGTGCCACTTCCAGAGCCGCTGCCAGACCAATTAGAGGCGGAGAAGGGAGTCGGTGCCCGAGGTTGAGGGTGGGGGGGTGGGGGGGCTGCTTTGGTATTAATTACACAGTAAAATGATCCTGAACGTCCCTTAAGAGAGTCGCTGCGGTGTCACGGTGTGGCAGCCTCGCTGGCCTACGAGCAGCACTTCATACCCAACAAGCACAGGAGGTGGAGGGGGGATTCGGGGGGGGGGGGGGGATCTGAGGAGTTGCTGATTCTCCATTTAGACTTAATGGCTAAAGATGTCACCAAGGACACATTACACATTTGTTTTATCTACTTAACCTTTATTTAAGTGGCTCGTCCTACTGAGATTAATGTCTTGTTCAACGGAGACTGAGTGAGGCCAAGAGAGCAGCACCAAGACGGACATTAGAGCCAAAGACAGCTGGCAACCAAGAGACATGAACAAAAGCAAAACTACAGATCACAGACTCAAAGACTCAGGCTGCAGCTTAGTTCATCTGTTTGAACTAATGCAGGAAACAATGCAAAATGTTTGCCAAATTGTGACCCAGTTGAAAACTTGGAGGCTCCAACTCTCTAGTTCTGATATAAGCGATTCTACTGCAGCTACGCTAACCACTTTAAAAGCTGAAGGAACAGTCGCCTCTCCGCTGCCAGGAGCTCCTCACAGGAAGCTGATTGATCTGGACACAAAAGCATTACTTGTAGCCTGAAAAGATGGATTCTCGTGTGATATCCTGAGAATCCAGCAGCCGTGCAAAAACAAAGTCCTCTCCCCAAAAACCAAATCAACCAATAGATGAAAAGATGAAGTCAATCCTTCATCCTTGCTGTATTTTCTTTCACTTCTCTTAATCTCTAAAATTAAAGAAAAGTCTTAAAGAAATGACAAATAAACATCAGAAGATATATGATATATATACGATTAGCGTGATAGCTTCCGGACTCTTCTGGAAACTGACTGCGACATCACATCCTGTTTATGGGAACTCCTACTTTGATTTGTCAGGAACAATATGTCGATATCTTAACTAGCAATCAGAGCAACACCTCGCCACTTTCCCCCTCTCAGTCTCCTGCGCCAGCTTGTGTTTGGATGCCGTCTCCATAGCGACCAGCAGCTCCATCTCTCTCTCTCGGACCGTTTATCTCGTGAATCGCCCGGCGTTCATTCCGCAAAGCTTCTTCGTCGGGCCTCTCGGCTCCAATCTCCCGTCAGAGCCAATCCTGGCGCTCCGGTGACATTAGCGCTAAGCCGTCCTCTTAATGCCTCAAAGAAGCAGGAATCAAAAGTACAGCAGCCACCGAGGAGCCGCCGTGACCTTCAAACTCTCTTCAGAGAGCAGGGGACACCGGATCTCCGGGAAAAAACAAGGCTTTCACTTCACTGAATGAGGCGATTAGGAAACATAAATCGTAGGATACAAGTTCTATTAGCCGGGTGCTTAGGATAAGATAGAAGCATGTGGATAGAACGAAGGGTTAACGACAGGCAAGCAGACACCGTTATACTCTGCTCTAGTACTACGATGTGCTCTTGTGCTTTGAAATGTGAAGCCTTCAAAACAAAACCAATCATATTTACAATAAAAGAGGAGAAGGAGCTCGTCTCCACAGATACCAACCACTTTTCTTTCCTCCATCAATCGGCGAGCTGTATTCACACACAGCGCCGTTGCACTGATTGTATCTAGCAAACCACACATCTCTACTGCGGTATGAACCCTAAATAAACAGATTGTGCTGTGATTTAATATCAATAAATGATGCCGAAATAACAACATGATAATGCCAATTTGTAAAAAGTCTGAATTCCTGCTTTGTCAGGTCTGTTACCAAGACGACAAGCAAACAACTTCTAAAATGCTTATTTTCTGAATGGAGTTTGGATCGATCACTGCCAGGCTACGCAGCTGCTCAATCAATACTCAAGATAAAGTTATCTAGGTATTAATGAATATGTTTCTACCAGAGACAGTCTGTGGTTTCCACACAGAGCTCGGTCCGCTCTCTGATATGATGTACTATCGCTTCACTCTGTGTAATATATAATATAAAGGATGAAAACAGATGAGGTCACACAGATTTAGAGTTGGTAAACTGACTTTAAAAGAAGTTTATCTTGGTGATAATCACTAACAGCTACCGGGAGGGAGAGAGAGAGAGAGAGAGAGAGAGAGAGAGAGAGCACACAACTAACATTATTCTTCTAAATAAAAGTTAGAAGTTGGAACTCTTTTTGTTTTTCATCTTTATATCTTCTTGCAGCTCCGCTGTGCATTGGTTTATTGTTGTTGTATTGCTGTGAGCCGGCCAATTTGGGCTGAAGACTGTGTCTATAAATACTGTGCAGAATCCCAGAAAGTGCTCTGCCGGTGCTGCACTGTGACTCTGTTTACCCCGAACTGCAGACAGTTTCACAGTTTCTACTTCTCTCTGAGAAGAGACTTCACAAGTGGATATATATATTATTGTTTCACCATATTGGAGCTGCCCCCCCATACGTTGATGGTTCAGACTGGAACCTCTACAGACCTGCTATAGTATAAAAATCACTATAATGGGAACAGTTGTGTGAAGGGCAACATGCCAGAACTAAAGATTAACTACGATAAGCACCCACACTTTTAGAAGTTTTCACATCACAGATGCTAACGGTGGGAGCTGCCAGGAAACAACACTGAAATATCAGGCCTTTACACACCGGGGGCATTTCTTTTTGTGCGAACTGATGTTTTTGTCATGAGTACTTTCACACAGGATGGGAATATTATGTGGTGAAAAAGCTGCATACATTTTTCCCCAACAAGGTCCATTTTTCAGAGCTTTCACACGGAAAATAGATGAAATATCCATGATTTTAGTAATCAGCTATTCTACTGATTAGTCCATTCATTGATTCATTGAGTTACTTTTGCTTTATTATTAAAGAACGATAGTAAATATATAAAAGAGAAAAAAAGACGCGTCTCTTAAAATGAACAACTCGTTGGTTTCCGTTTTTAGAAAAATCTACATTTTTATTGCTTAAATTGTTTATAATAATATTATTTGCAAAAACTAAACCCATTTAGTGCATTTAACTGACATATTGGGTTTTAAATAAAACATTTTCTGAAATGCAAACAATGAAATAAATCATATTTTTGATTAAACAAAGCTTTGAAAAAGAATTCTGCAAAGAATTTAATTAAATCAAGTTACTCGAGGAAGCGTTTCAGCCCTAACAACGAATAAAGGCATCAACCAATCACGTTGTGCGGAACGGACATATTCAAGATACAACAGGGAGGGCTGTATCTTGTAGTCCGAACCAAGACGGCAAACTTTAGAATACTCCTTTCAACCTGGACATAGGCAGACCAGATCCATTCCTTCTGTTCTGACTGTTCTTTAACGCCACTAATTTCTTTAATGCATTAAAGCAACCTGTGATTTTTGTTGTTTTGATGTTCTGATTGGAGCATATTGTTTTATGCTAAATGCAGTACCTGTGAGGGTTTCTGGACAATATCTGGCATTGTTTTGTGTTGTTCATTGATTTACAATAATAAATATATACATACATTTGCATAAAGCAGCATATTTGTCCACTCCCAAGAGGATTAAATACTTGACAAATTTCCCTTTAAGGTACATTTTGAACAGATACAAATTGTGTGATTAATTTGCGATTAATTGCGATTAACTACTATACACATATATACTATAACTGTGAACCAGAGGGAAATTCACTCAGAGTATTTTGCTAAAAGGAAACTCAATGAACAAACTTGACAACATCAACATTATAAACGGGCCCCTTTGTGTTTCCTGTTGCAATGTTTGTTAATGCAGTATAGCTAACAGGAAGTAAACTTGGACAAGGCTGTTGCCATGGCAACAGAATGGCAATGAAAAGGTCAATTTGAGCCTTTTATTGGTTGCAGCCGTCGCAAATTTGCATCACTGCCGGAATGAATAGTTTTGACGTGAGTCTTGCCATGTGGGCTAATAGACATGTTAAGTCCGGTGGCTGGACTAATATGGGCAGAGGTCATGAATAATACACATTTGTCATAATTCCAGTTAAGCTACACTGCTGACAAGACACCAGTACAATTACTGATTAGTTTTAAAAGAAAGAGATCACCAAATATGTGAATCACAAGTGCAGACAAAGTGTTTCATGTCACATTTGAATGGCCGTGCATGCTGACAATAAAGATGTGTTCCGTTTGTCACCCAGGAACACGAACATGCTTCTGACAGCCCTGAAAACAGCATCGAGATGAGACATGGCAAATGTCATAACAAATGTCTGCCTCGCTCTTACAGCAACTGTGCAATACAATGAATTATTCAAAGTGCTGCTATTAAAATTTTTAATTAGCCTTTGCTGGAAGGAGTCTTCCCGCCGAGGCTTAATCTGGGCAACCTTTGTTCAGACAGATGGCTGCTGTAAATTGCTGCTTACAGTTTGGGATGTTTTTTTTTTTTTACGTTTTAAAGCATGTATGAAAAATGATTAACGTTAAATAAAGTCATTGTGTGCGTCTTGTCTTAGTCAGACCCGACGCTGTGTTGTTTTAAATCATCTGGAGAGAAAACTGTCAGGTCAGGTCACTCCTCCATCTGTCGCTCCAGATTTGGGAAAAAGCCAAATTTTGCTATTGTCAAACCTCGGAAAGCTGAGTCATGTCGACTCGTCTCTTTCTCTAATTTACAACTTTTCAAAAAAAGCCTAAACAGCCATTAGATTGAGAGTTTAGAAGTAGCAGCTAACAGTAAGCAACATCTGCTGGTGGATCCCTGCACTGCACCGTGTGTAATTAAGACTTGCTCTTTGCCACATTTCCCACCCAAACAGTCTCATTTAAATGCAATAAAGCACATTTATACATCCCACAGCTGATTGCATGCTGCTTAATTACTTTTATAGTTTCTAATATATTTGGTGTGGTCATATCCAATTACTAAACACAATTAAACAGCCAAATCACAGACAGACACTCTACCATGGAAATCATTAAAAGAGCTGCTGGTTTTTTTAATTTGCATTAAGTTACAGGAAGTCTACAGAGCAGAACAATCCCTTTAATAATCTGCAAGCATTCAGTCTGAGCTGCCCTATTTAGATCCACATCCCCTTTATCAGATCCCAGATATGTTTTTATCCAGCCTATAAAGATCTGGATAGAGCACTGGAGGCATTATACTATCTGACATACCGAAGCATGTAAATCTCATCCCGTTTACTGCTGCGTTTATGTATTATCAGCTTCTGCAGACAGCTTCACAGTTATGCTGGATTCTTTGTAACCCTCTGAGACCCACAATAGACCCGTTTCTGTCTTTTTTTAGGGGGGTCTAGGGGGTCTTTAGGGGGAGACAGCAGGTCGACAGTGTACATCATCTGAAAGCTGGAACCTGAAGATTAATTTGAGATGCAACTCCGCACGGGTGGACGATGTTGGAAAGCTAACATCGCCTCAGGAGCTCCGTCTAAACCTCTCTAGTTTGATCCATCCATCCTCTGAATGCTCTAGGTCTCTAGTTTGATCCATCCATCCTCTGAATGCTCTAGGTCTCTAGTCTGATCCATCCATCCTCTGAATGCTCTAGGTCTCTAGTTTGATCCATCCATCCTCTGAATGCTCTAGGTCTCTAGTTTGATCCATCCATCCTCTGAATGCTCTAGGTCTCTAGTCTGATCCATCCATCCTCTGAATGCTCTAGGTCTCTAGTTTGATCCATCCATCCTCTGAATGCTCTAGGTCTCTAGTCTGATCCATCCATCCTCTGAATGCTCTAGGTCTCTAGTCTGATCCATCCATCCTCTGAATGCTCTAGGTCTCTAGTCTGATCCATCCATCCTCTGAATGCTCTAGGTCTCTAGTCTGATCCATCCATTCTCTGAATGCTCTAGGTCTCTAGTTTGATCCATC